>PVJD01009738.1:0-59800 GCA_004026545.1 Mormoops blainvillei
TGGGGGTTGGTGGGGCTGGGGAAAGTGGTGGCAGAAAAATATTGACAAAAAACTAGACAGGAGGTTAAGAATCGTATAGGAAATTGAGAAGCCAAAGAACTGATATGTACAACCAACAGACATGAACTAAGAGAGGTGGTGATGGTGGGATGGGGTGCAGGGAGGAGGGGATAAGCGGGAGAAAGAATTGGGACAACTGTAATAGCTTAATCAGTAAAATATACCACAAAAAATACACCAACTTGATTTCAATAATTTTATTTGCAAATTCCCCACGTATCCTGAGATATCATTCATCCAAGTCAAGAAAGCTGAATTAATGCAAAGCAATTAGGTGCCTTCTGATATTAAATTTCATACCTTTGTCTGTCTTTTCCTATGCAAAGACCTATTTTCTTGTCAGAGAAGACAGGTGTAAAATAGAAGCATGAGGAATTCTTTCACATCACTGAGGGAACTACGTTGCACATGACAGAAACTCCAGCTCATGCTGGTTTGGACAAAAGAAATAATTTATTCAATCATGTATAGAAATCCAGGGGTAGTCTCATGTGAATATCCAGGGCCTTGAAAATGTCACCAGGACCTGGTTTCTCCCATCTTTTGGCTCAGTTCTTCATCTGGCTTCATTTTTGGTCTCTGTGATGGCAAGATGGCAGCCAAAAGTCAGTTTCATACCGCCCCACGTTCTAGCCCAAAGGATGGAACACTGCCTCCCTACACATGTAAACAAAAGTCCTGGCTTGTATGTCACTGATCCAAATTGGGGGAGGCACCCACCTATGAGCAAAATAACCATGGCCAGGGGACTGGAAGGGAGTCCCTGGCCAAGTGAGCGCTCACAAGCTCTCCATGGAAGCCAGGAGTAGAGTCAGTGCCACTGGATTCTTGTTTTGGGAATGAGGGAAAATAAAAACCAAGAAACATTTATCAAGAAATGGTGAAATGAATACCAGGTCTCTAAAACAATTACGCTCACCATGTCTACTTCTTTATCAACAGCCTCTCGATTATAAACAGCAAGGCACTCTTTGATATTTGTGTTCCGGCATTAACTGAAGGACCACTGTCTGTCTGCCATAGCCCTAAATATCCTCGAGGCTTTAGCCCCCCTGATGCTGTTCCTTAGGTTCACACCACTTTCTCATAGCCACCCTGGGCTTGGCGCACACGCCCGGCACAATGGCTCCGGGATCTGTCTCTTCTTCCTCTGTGACAGAGTGTCATTCTCTCTCCTGCCCATTTCGGTTCCTTCTAATCCAGGGGGTAATTTCTTTTCCAGAAGACCCAATTTACCTTCTTTACAAAAATTTCATTCCCAACTGAATCCCATGATATTGTCAATATTTGACCTTTTCTTTTTAACCCACAAAAATGACAGTTTCTATGGTCAACCCAGGAGACAGCTCCCAAGACACAGTTTCTCTTCTTTCTTTTCTCCCTCTGCCACATTATTCCATTTCCCAGCCTCTGATTCATGTTTCCACTTCTTCCTACCTTATTGGAACTTTGTCCCTCTTGGTGTCATTTTTGTACTGGTTCTTCCATTCTGTTGAGGCATTTCCCATCCCCCAAGTCCACACGATGCTTCTTGACATATCTTCCTAAGGGTAGGAAACTCAACTGTACCCTGCTAGCCAACAGTTAATAAGCAGCGACTTGTCCCTCTGCACTAGAAGCTCTCCACAGTAGTCTGCATTCATTTTGTCCAGGGTCACGATCCTCGTTTTACAGATCAGGACATGGACGCTCCAAGGAGGTCATATTATTTCTAAATAGCATTGGAACTGGATATGGTAGTTAGATTCAAGTCAGTTGTTCCTTTTTTATTAAACTACATTGGACTTTCCTAACTTCGGCAGCTTTTTAATTGCAGAAACAACAGAGAACAATAAGTGGTTCCTTGGCCAGATCTGATTAATAACAAATGATATCAACAGCATTTGCACAGTGCTTTACAGTTTATAAAGCACCTCTTCTTTTTTTTTCATTTCATTTGCTCCTGACATAAAAATGCTTAAAGTAGGTATTGTTATCTGATTTAAAAAAAATAAAACTGAGGCAAAGAGCACTCAAGTGACTTTCTGTAAGTCTCACAGCTAGTCACAAGTCTAAGCAGGAGTCAAACTCTGGATTTGTGCTTCTAAAGCCAAATGTCTCTTATCTTCCATGCTGACTCTAAAATAGGGGTCCCCAGCCTCCGGGCCACGGGCCAGGACCGGTCTGGGCCTGTTAGGAACCAGGCCGCACCGCAGAAGGTTAAGCTTGAGTGTAATGTGCTCAAACCATCCTGAAACCATTCTCCCCGTCCCCTAGCCCCATCCGTGGAAACAGTGTCGTCTACGAAACTAGTCCCTGGTGCCAAAAAGTTTGGGGACCACGGGTCTGAATCACTCACTGGAATTTTGTTCACTCTGGGGCCCCACAGTCTTCTCAATACTAGGAAAAAGGAAGTGTTTAGACCCAATGCCATACCTAAATTTACCTGATTATACACAGAGATATTTTTCACCACCTGAGAAATCAGGAAGGATACCAAAACAAAAGTTTCGGAAGCAAAGAGGCTGAGAAATAGGAGTAAGAAAACAATAAAGTATATTGAGTGAAGAAGCAAGAGGAGAACACACAAGAAAAATCATAAAAGAAATTAAGTGCTAGCATAAGTGAGAGCAGAAAAAGACAGTGAGACAGGATAAAATAAAATGAGTATATTAAAAAATAAAAAAAGCAACAACAAACACATTATCCCAAAGCCCGCAGGTGCCAGCAATTCAAACAAACGTATAGCAATTAACAGAATTAACACAGCCTTAAATAGCTTGGCTCGCCAGATGTGGACTCCTATCAGGGTTCTATAAAATGCAAAGTTATTACAGATTAAACCATTAATCATCTGTTCAGAGGCTATCTCTGGCTGCAAAATCCCATTTGGTTTTAAATGGCTAATAATCACAAAGGGATGTGGAATATAACGTGCACAGTGATGTCTACCCAATCCTTTTTCCTTTAAATATGTGTTTCACTTTCCTGATTCTTGTGCTTTTCCTTCCTCCCCATTAGAGATGCCATGAGAAAAGAGAGGTGAGATAGGCCAGTCTGTCCCAGAAGTCTCAGCAGCACTTGAGCTTCTCCACAGGAAAATGAACAGCCAGGGCAGAGCCAACAGGTCAGGGGACAAGTACCACATTGAGAAGAAAGGAAGATGCTATAGAAAGAACCCAGTCAAATGACACAGCAAAGCCCAACACAGGTAGACACTGTGATGGGCTTGAGTCAGCTCCCTGGTGCTGGTGGGTCTGACAGAGACCCTGTCTGTGCAGTTTGGTCTTGACTTGGCTTTCCTCTGCCTCACCAGGCTTTGCCCATCGATAGCAGCTCAGTAACACCAAGGACCAAGGAAGGAACGACTGTATGTCCCCGCAGGGAGGGTCACTGGAAACTGAAATGGGAGGCAGAAGGAAACACTTTTCTGCAGAAATTTTAAGATTCAGAGAGGCACTTTCCCTGCTGAATGCCAAAGCCAATGGACCGCCCTTCCCAACCCTGCTCTTCAGCCTCCTAGGACAAAAATACACATCAGGGGAAAGGAGGAGACAGAGGAGAATCGGTCTTTGACGAGTTAAAGATGAGGTAAGATGCCCGTCTGAATGTGTCATTCTACTACTTAAGAGACATGTTTCCATGTCTCTGCTTCTATTTTTCTCATTAGTTTATTTTGTTCATTAGAGTCCTCTTATAAGTAAGATCATATGGTATTTGTCTCGACAGCTGTCAGAGGGGAGGGGGGGGAATGGGGATAATGGTGGAAAGAAAGGGAAAGGATCAAAGAACATGTATGAATGACCCACAGACATGAACAACGGTGAGGGGATTGTGGGAGAAGGGGGTGGGCTGGGTAGAGGACAGCAAAGGGGGAAAAATTGGGACAACTGTAACAGAACAATAATAAAAAATCCCCTAATGGCTCCCCATTACCTAGAAAATAAAGTTCAAGGGTATAGCGTCAAATAAAACTCTCTGTGACCTGGACCCTCCTTACTTTATAGCTATGTTTTTATACTCCATTTGGTGCCCTGAAATCAGCAAACTGTGAGTTTCGCACCCAGACACCATGATGTGTCTTGTATCTCCAGGCCTTTGCTCAAGCTACCCCCTCATCCTGGGGCACCACTCCCTCCAGCCTCCCCTGTGCACTTCTGTCCACCTCTAAGGCTCACTTTAGGCACTGGCCCCTAAACAGAGTGTTCCTGAGCCCCAGGATGTGTTAGGCCCTTCTCCTCGGCAGCCCCACTGCCCCCGCCAATGCCTCATTGGGCACATTAACTGCTTTACTGAGTCACTTTTGGGCGCCTGTCCTCCCCACTAACTGTGAGGCCCTCTAAGGTGGGAGCCATGCCAGATTCCTCTTTGTGTCTCAGCACAGCCCTCGGACTACTGCTGGCTTTCAGCGCCTGTCTGTTCATCTAAATGCCACCAGACTTTAGAGCCCCATTAGGTTAGTCCGCTCATTTATTTATTCCAGACGTAATTACCAAGTGCTTTATTTTATGCCAGGGACTCTTCTAGATGCTGATGCTGAGGGAACACCTGGGAACAGGTGAGGACTTCGTGCTCGTGGAGCTCACATTTTAACAGGAAGGGGATGGACAGCTGACAAAAACAAATGTCCGAAAGCAAAAAACTTGGTAATGACTGAGGGTGGATAGGATGGCTCATCCCTTCTTCAGCAAACAAGAGAGAACTTTAGTAGGGCAAACCTTACAGTAAAGGTCTTTTCTCCCCATAAGCGGTCATTCGCTGATATAGAAAATAGGGAGCTATGCACATGTTAAATACATACTCACTTACACTTATATTCATAAACTGCTTTATAAGATGCACTACAGAATCTTTAATAATAATCATAGAAAACCACCATTGTATGGTTTCACTTTTGTGTACATCATTTAAGCTGATCTTCAGAAGAACGTAACAGAGGTCATATTACCTCCACATAAGATCAGTGGCTTAATCTAGACCACAGAACCAGTGTTAATGTGGTATTTCCAACCAGGTTTTCTAATCTTAAACCCGGTACTCTTTTCATCTTACTATGATGCCTCTCTCAAAGCATTTTCAATCCCATTCTTCCAAGAGGAAGTTCTAACCCCTTTCTCTTAGCCTTGCTGAGCCTTTTTATGTAATACTTCTCTCATATCAGATGGCAGGTGGGGGTAGGGGTTCCAAAAGATTCAACTATTGCCACGTCAAGATGTTTTTTAGTGATCCTAAGTACCTAAGAGCATTTATCGGAAAGCTATTGTATTTATAATTTACAAACACGGGATTTCACTCAGCAAATACAGAAGTCATACACAAAGTCTGGTCTTTTTTCATTCCTCTTGCTGCCTGCCCTCTTCTCACCCAAAGGAATTTCTGTACAAGGAACTAATAATCATTCACTCATCACCTTAGGGTATGAGAGAGAGAGTCTGTCTCCGTGTGTGTGAGTATTTGCAACAGCAGGAGAGCAAAAGGAAGGGGTCCTTCACCCAAGTAGAGCACAATGGCTGGTTTGGACCTGAAAAGCAGTGTTAGGACCTGTTTAAATTTTAACTGTATTGCATTCAGATAAAAGCAGGTTTACAGTTGTGAGTATGCAAAACAGAGTTTATTCTTGTATTATTTATTATTATTATTAACCTACTTTTGCCCACCCCTGTATTTATGGAGAGCCCACTAGGCCAAAAGCCATTCCAGGAGCTGAGAACACAGCAAGAACAAAAAATAGACAGACCTGTGAAAACATGAAGAGGAATAAGATCCTGACTTTGTGATGTCTAACTGGACACAAATATTACACTGATACCAGGGTGTGTGGAGAACCACAACAGTTTGATGACTACTTGGACACTCTTTGAGGTGTCTTTTATAGGAGTATCAAGTTCAGTGGTGTGCACACAGGTGAAATCACAGTGGAGCCAGAACTAAACTTTCAGATGTGAAGAAACTGTAGCTCTAGAGATAAAACTTATTCTGTGCCACATACAAAGTGTGGGTGCCACACAACTTCAAAGTCCCTTTACAATGTCCTCATTTTGAAGAAAATGACATAAAAAAGCACTTAGTTCAGCTTAAGGCAAGTTAGAGCCACAAATGGCAAGAGAAGACAGAAAAAAGGAAGACAGAGATAGGGAAAGGAAGAAGAAACTAAAGTGACTGGAGACTGTTTTAAAGGCAAATACTTAACATGGGTAAGTGGGATTTATCAATGAGAAAGTCCCAACATAGCTGGAAGCATTTGCTGTTTACTAAATTGTCCAAGAGAAGTAGTGAGAACAACAGAAGAATTTCCCAGCCCGGCCCACAGAAAAGTGAATGGTAATGATTAAATGGAAATAAAGAATGTGCCAGGACCACATTATACTCAAAGGTATCTGTTTAAAACACTGAGACAAAGGAGAAAGCTTCCCAAGTCCCTTAGAAAGACTATAATACTCAATATGTAAATGAGGGATGGAACAGAAGTTAATAAAGTTCTCATTGTGCCCACCATGTCCCTCAGTGTTTTAGACTTTATTTTTTCTAACTTGATCTGAATTTAAATGCAGATTTATGTTGCTAAGGTATGTGTATATTTTTATTAGTAACTACTGTTGATGCTTTTTCAGAACTGCCTTTAATTTTTAAGCTATTAAGTGACTTTTGAAGCCATCTGTTCTCTACCTTGGCAGTGAGAGAGAGGGGGGGAATTTATTTTATCTATTTTAGGTTCTGCATGCATAAAGTTATTACAGATACCTTCACATTTTGATGAGTCTTGCTTCAAAATGTTCAAGAGCATCCTTCCTGATTGACAGATTTGGGGAATTGCTCCTTTATTTTAAAATACATAATATAATCAGAAAAAGACTGGTCCTAGAGGCCACCCCTAGATCCTGTCCAGCAAAACAACTGTTCGGGGCTGTTTCCCTACAAAAATGGCTGAGTTCTCCACCGTGGTCGATGCCTTATTCATTCCTGAGCCACATACCTGGTAACAAAACGTTCCTATCTGTCTCTGACAAGAGAGCCATTCCAATACAGTGTGATTTCACAGCGTTTAAGAGCCTTTCGGGGTTCATTAGACACTGAGTAGTTCATGCCCTTATTCTATCCAAATGGGAGTAAATCCCATGGAAAAAGTGTTCTGTTGACTGCAATGCCATCGGGAATGACCAGTAGAGCCCCTATGTTCTGCAAAGACCTTGGTAATGTCCAGAGGAGAGAGGAAAGCACTCTTTGGGTCCTCTTCTGTAATTTGTCCTTCAGACCAGAACAATACAAAGCTGTAATTGAATTTTTTCATCCTTTGTCCTGTCTCTCCTTCCTATTCCTTTCTCTCAAGCCACGTATCATTTATGGCAGCAATGCCCAGCCCAGACATCAATTTTTCTCCAACACTGATTCCCACCTAAAACTTACCACTTTCCTCTACTCAATTAGAACACTGAGTCTGTGGCACTGAACACATGCTGTTTTCAGTTGCAACTGTTCACTTCCTGATCTCATCTCCCCTCCTAGATTATAAAGTTTTCAAGTACAGAGACCATGGCTCGTGAAGAGACACTAAGTTTAGTTACAGCACAGAAAAGGAACCAAATGATTACCTGATAAATTTATACACTCCATAAATACTTATTATGTACCTATTATACACCAGTCATGACAGGTACAACTCCTATCTGGACATGACTCACAGTTGAGTGCTTGAATGAACACAGGTGCAATGCCATTTCATGTACAACTGAGGTTTAACAAATTTCATATAAAACAAATAAAACACGTGTCCTGAGAGGAGGCTTATAACGTGTCATAGGGATCTTCATCTATAAGAAGGAACACTGTTAGCTTCTCAAAAATCTCCCCAGGGAAATGGTATAGATATCTTAGGCAATACAGCTTAATTTAGATTAAACAAAAATGTACAGCATACTGCTCTGATGACACAGTGTTCTGAAAGAATTCTACCAAATCAAGTCCAGTTCCTTTTTGCCTTGACAATTGACCTTAGCGATTGAACTTACACTTGACAGAAGCTCCTTTGCTCTCAGACAGGGGTCCCAACACAACAGCTACAATAGTATAAATGAATAATGGCAAAGCCCACTGCTTTCTCACAGCTGCTAGCTTTCAGGGGGGAAAAAAAAAGGAAAAACCAGTCTTCTGGACCTTAATGTTACGATCTAAGAATTTTCCTTCATCTCAAATAATGAGACTCTTGGGAGCACCAAGCTTGGACAAAGTAGAATAATACGAATGGTTTAGACAGGACACACAACCACAGATAGAGCCACTTTTAGCTAGAGCTTTCCGTATGTGCCAAATCAAAAGTACAAAATCAAACTTTGTAAGCCCCTACTTCCTTATGATTTCAGAGTCTTTTCATATGTGATACTTTATTTCATTTATAAAGCACAGCTACCTGAGAAATCAGGTTCCCCATCAGTGAGAGAACAGAGCACTTTAATGGTGAACCCAACGTCATGTAACCAGCTTAAACTCTGACCAAAACCTGGGACTCTACTTCAAGTCCAGAGTCTTTTCGGCTACTACCTGTGGTCTCATAGAATAGATTAGACAACAGAGCCAGTCACTGAACAGCAAATTTCACTTGTTCTTAGAGCATTAAACGGAGTGTGTGAATTTTACCTCTTTAAGGCAACCCATGAAGTTGTTGCTGACAGGTGAGCCTGGCAAGTCAGCAGTACTGGGGCTTCCTCCCACGTAGAAGAAGTCATCCGAGCCCAGCATGGTGTAGTCCTCTTGAGTGTAGCCCGTCGTGGTCAGGATTCCATCCACAGAGATCGTTACCTGGTAAAGGGACATAGGGACAAAAAAAAAATCCCCAAAATGACCTTATAGCCCTATTAAAATCTAGTGGCTTCCCCCACCTGTAGCTTCGCTTTCATTTGAGATTTGGGTGAGGTATTCTTTCTAATTTGGTTTGATTTTAGTATGTGCAGCCAAGTTCCATTTTCTGGTCTGCCCTCCCTGTGGCCCACACCTGCAGCGACCCCCTGCAGACTCCTAGCAGAGCTCGTTGGAACTGCCAAGCTGGGCAACTTGCTCTACCCATCGCACTCTTTACTTGGTCAGGCTAGAAAATGGAACTGTCCTCAGATGACATCACTTGTCTCAGTTCATTGGTAAAATGATCGGTTTTGTTTTTTTTTTTTGATGATTGTTAATTATGGTGGCAGTGAAAACAGCAAAGGAGACATTTGACGATGGGTTTGTTAGGGGTTGGTCTTTGGTTGTTGTGGTTTTTTCCTTTTTTCTTTTCTTTTTCTTTTCTCTTTTGTTTCTTTTTGGACTCACACCACACTGACAAACATGCACTCAGGTAGAGAAGAAGTGTCTCGATTCTGATGTGTCATGAATGATACATGCCACGGACTTCCCGAGACACCAACCCCTGCCCTCCCTTCACTGCCATCACCACCACCAAGAAAAGAAATGAGGCGACTCTAACAAAAAGAAAGGAATGATAATGCATAATAACCAAAACAGTAATAATAATGCCCACAGGGAGGAAAGAGCGCCCATACGCCCAACATCCATGAAGGGAGCAGAAGGCAGAGAAGAGAGACCAGGCCTCAGAGCGTGCACACACCATACGCTAACACACCCATGCAAGAATTATCTGCAGCTAAGAGAGAAGGCAGAAGAAAAAAGGGAGGGAAGTGGGAGAAGGTGAGGAAAACTGAAAGAAAGAATCAGAATCCACGTCACTCTTACATGCACTGCGACAAATGAAAAACAACGTGGGGTATGGAAAAAAGAAAACACTCAGAACTAACAGATCATCTTTCCCTTGCCTGCCACCTCCCTCACTAAAAAAAGAAAAGAAAAAGTCCAAACCCAACCCCCAAATATATGAAGGATGAGAGGAAAATAAAAAAGAGTGGAGACAAAGAAAGAAAGAGAGAGAGAGAGAGAGAGAAGAGAGTGGACATGAGCTGAAAATTTGGTAGGTTGTTAGTAATGAGGAGTAAAATGAGGGAACAAAATCAGATGCCGATGGGGAAATCCACAAGACAGGACATGCCATGCAGAGTGGACAGAGAACACAACTGGCGGAGCTCCCTTTGGCCACGGTGGGGAGTGAGGTGGAAAGAAGGGAAAAGAAGAATATGGGAAGCAGAGTACTCTCCTCCCCAGGTCACCTGTGGCAGCCGTGGCCACACAAAAGGGGATTAAGGAACAGGGACAAAGAAAGGAGGAAGAGTGAGGGAGGGGAGACTCAGAGGTTAGGAAAGTCCTCACTATAAACTCTGTGGTCCCTAGTCTGTAGCTTCAAAGTTGCAAAAAAAAACAAAACAAAACAAAGTTGGCTAAATGCAGAGACTTTCCTTAAAAAAAAAAGTTTTTTGAACAAAAATAAAACTAACTGGAGAAAAAGAAACCATTCCAACCAAACTCATCCAAATATCATCTGCAGGACAGGTGCATCCCCTTCCTTTTTTTTTTTTTAAGAAAAAGAAAAAATTGGCATTAAATTCAACAAAAAATTTAAAAGAAGGAGTAAGTCTAAAGAGGATAAAAGAGGGGTTGGGGAGGAAAAGGTGGGGCAACACACGGCAAACCCAAAAAAAGAGACAATAAGAATGATATCTACCAGACAATGTAGTTTGTTTACCATAGCGTGTCCGATGCCTGAGTGCTTTGCGGAAAAGGGGGAAGAAAGGAAATTAAAAATTGTGAACAGAACGATTGTTAATTAAAAAAACTAAAAAACAAAGATGAGTCGTTAGGGTGTTAGTACATTAGTCGGTTAGTAAAATGACACATTGCATGAATGATCTTGTGTTAGTTTTTCAAAAAAAAGGCGCCCAACACAGAAAAAGAGAGTGGGGAAGACAATGAGACCAGGACTCTATGGAAAACCTCAGCACCCAGGGCACAGCCAGAAAATGAGGTGCAGTTCCACTTTGTCATGTTAACTCCCCGCTTCTTCCAAATGCTGATCAGATCACACCTCACCCCAGTTAGAATTAGCATCATACTTACTTTCCAAACACTCTTCTGAAAGAACACCACCCCCTTTTCCTTCCCACCCTCTAGCAATACATATTCCACCTGTCCTGAAAGAAAAGGCCCCTAAAGCTTATCTTTCTGCATATAGAAAGAGCAGAAATACCAACAGTTTTTCTATTGGAAATACCAGTGGTTTTTCTTTTGTTTGTTCATTTGTTTTTTTACATCTGCCTCTGACTACATGCATAGACAATCATGACTTTCTCCTAGAACAGAAATAACTTACAATATTTACCAGTCACATCTAACAAAGGAAGGCTACATTATGTACCTTACTCGGGGAATCCATAGGTAATGTAAAGATCTGCGACCTCACTGATTTTGTGTGACTTTGTGCAGCAGAAGGGCAACATTCTTCTTGTTTTTCCTCTCAGTTTAGAATAACTGTGTGGTTAGGATGCATCAAAATAGTTGGAGTCTTCTCTATTACCCAGTGAAGTTTTTTGTTTGTTTATTTTGTTTTCTTTTTTTTTTTTTGATTTCCCAAAAAGCTTCCACCCATTCCTCTTTAAGAATACTTTTCAAGCTTTTAAGCATTTTAAGAAGTTTCTTGTATGGCTAGCAGAGAGGACTGGCAGGTTAAACATGAGGACAAAGGCCCTGCAATAAATCTCCTCCTTGCTGTTTTCGAATGCTGAATTGCCAACACACCCTGAGCTTGGAGGCTGGCAGACTGGTAACCCATTTTGTGTTTTTGGTTTGACAAAAGTCACATACAGAGGTAAAAAAAAATTCATGTGATGGCCATGACCTTGGACTCAGGCAAGGTCATGCACACACACAAAAAAAAAAGGCAAAAAAGCAAAACCAAAAAATATCATCCCATAGATATCTGTTACTACCTTGGTCCCGAATCCCAGTTACGGTTTGGAACTGGTAGTCCCCACTCCTTCCTTTCATCAGAACCCCCATAAAGTGCCTGGTCATGGCTCGGACTTGGCTCAAAGGCAGAACCATGCGTAGATGACCATGAAGGAAGAAATGGGGAAAGTTCTGCTCCATCTGGTAATGAGCTCCAAGTAAGATTTCCTCCAATGAATTTTCGCCACAGAAGCCATTCAGCTTTACCAAAAAAGTAGACGAGATGGTCAGAGGCTTGTTATCAAATATTTATGAGGCGGTTTAAAGTTTACTTGAAAGAGACAGGGGCTCCCCACCCCTGCAAGTGTATCCTAGGGAGCTCAAAAGTGTGTTCTAAATGTATTTTTAATGGGAAAAATAATATTAGATGATTCAGTGTTGAAAGGGCTGAATTTATAAAATCAACTCTGCTCCTCTGAGATTTCCCCCTTTCAATAGATTGCATTTGGATTGCAAAATGCAGTCAGGATTTCAGTGAGGTATAATCTTGGGTGCACTTTCTCTACGAGATTCATTCTCCCTCAGCCAAGAAATGCCCCAATACCCAAGGGCCTCTTTGTGGCCTCATCTAGAACTAAGAGCTCTGCTTAGCTACATCCTTGGTGGCAGACACAGTCACCTTAGTGACAAAATACTCAGCCTGTAAATCGTGTGCATGTCACAGCGAGTCTAGCACCAGACCATGGATGAGCTCATAATCCTTCTGGAACATAAGGTACTTTGCATATTTAGCCACTGCACATGGCTGGGGAGGATTGTAATCACCATTTCACAAATGGGAACAGTGGTGTGGAAAGGTTCAATGGCTTGTCCAAGGGCACAGAGAGGAGTTGGGTCTAGAACTTGGAAAAGAAGCTCTCAGGGGCTGCTTTCCTCTGCTTGCTGATTCAACAGCACAACCAATACCTGAATTACAGTTTGGTTTATCACCTCCAATTTAAAGGACTGCATTGGGGCCGAACTCTATTTTGGAAAAGTGTTTTGAGTAGAGATAAAAGCAAGCCTTTCTCCAGCTAATTAGAATCATTTCTAGGAAGTGTCGGGGTTAGGAGAGAGAGAAATAGACTGGCTGGGGAGAACCGCAACCCGCTTCTGCTCCCCAGCACCTGAAAATTCTCCCTCTGCTGATGACTGTCTAAAGGGTGCTGCTGTGTATCTGTCCGTCAAAATTGGCAAAAGGTCAGGTTTCACTTGGCCTAGACTCTACAACTCAACTATATCAAGCCCTTATATGTTAGCAAATGGAAACTTGACTTGGGCACACTTGACAGTTGAGAAGGTCTCTTCTGAGAAGCACAGTTGAGGGATGAGGATGAAAAATATCAGCAATGTGATTCTTTGGCCTTGGAGAAAAAGCCATAGAAGAGTGATTCTAAAATGTTCAATCCACATGTATTAAGGTGACTGGGGACTCTAAGTCTTGTGTGATCTGGCGACTTCACCACAGGTAGATTAGAATCTCCCAACCAGGTGGCTTTCTTGACAAACTTAAGTATGGAAATGAGTGTTTCGATTATTGTGTGTTTCCCATGTGTGTGTGCCTGCTCCATTTATTTAGCATTATTGAGTTACACTTTTATCAATCAGAAAACATATGCAAACACTTGTCAGTTCTTATGATTTATACTTACAGTCAAAGTCATTAAATCGATCACATTGCAGAAGAAAAATTGATAAGCACTACCTAGAAATTTGCATGTTTTCTGATTAACAAAGGATGAACGCTGTCCAGTTGAGTTTCATGACAAATTCTCAAAAAAGAAAAACCAAGTGAAAAAAGCAACCTGGAAGAGGCAGTCTCAGCACAGATCTTGACTTTTATAGGAAAAGCTTTTTCTAACTGAAGTGGGCTGGTTAGGTATTCTTATTGTCGCTCTTATTAGTTATGCAGCTGAAACAATTTCACTGGGCCGAGGCTTTCTGAGCACGTGGTCACCTGACGGAGTTGCCTGCTTAGAATCGGCAAGCGATGGGAGTTCTCAAGCACGGAGAGAACCAGGAAATGCGGCTCCAAAGTTGACTTTTTATTTGGGTCCTTCCACTTTCCAGGCCTCCCAATCAACTGAAGAGTCTTGGAGGTAGAGACATGGACAATAAAGTAGGACCACCGCACCAAGGAACAAAGAAACAGAGGAATTCAGAAAGATTCCAGCTAATTCATTCCAAGGCTAGAGGTTAACATAACAACCGAAAACAATAAAACTGGGTGAGGGGTGATAAATGAAAAGGAAGAGAAAAAGGAGGACTTTTTCTAGAGGGAATTAAAATTATGGCATCATGGCAATGGCTAACTTAATTAAAAAGAAAAACATATATTCAAAGAATGAGGAAAACCTATTAAGCTGCAAAAACAAAACACTGTCTCTAATTGAATTTAACAATAACACGAGATTCAAATGTGTAATTAAGAAAATGATTAAAAGGAATGCAGAAAAAAAGGAATGAAAGTATTTATAACTTTTATTATCTATACAACTGAATTTTTCTTAAATAACAAGCACAAATGGAGAACTGAAGTACAGAGAGAAGCACATTTTAATAATTTTCCTTGTGAAATTGCAAAGACTGGGAGAAAGTTAGACTTCGACAAATTCAAACCCATATCTACGCCCCTCTCCACCTCATCCATCACCTGCTTCACAAACTTCCTCCCTGACCACCTAAGGTGAGCCCCCGGGCACTCTCTCCCCTCAGCATTACCTGCCGGAGGTTGCGTGTCACTTTGACATCGTGCCAGGCATTGTCGTTGAATTTTCCATTCACTGGCTCCACGATGGCCTCGAAGGCCCCGGACCCCAGGTTAATGACCAAGGAGACCGCGCCATCCTTCAGAGCCAGGTTGACGTAGTCAGCCGACTTGCCCGTGTGCAGGATGAGCCCGTTCCGCTGCCAGGTCTTAAAGGAGAGGGTGATTTCATCACTGCTGCTCTGGATTGGGTTCTGAGACAGGTCGTAGCACAGGTACTCTGAGCCTCGGAAAGTGGCCACATTCTCCTCTCGGGCTGCAGGAGGCAAAAGGAGGGAAGCAGTTGATCAACAGTTGACTGGCATGAGTCAGCTAGATCTCTGCAAATACCCATGAGAACATGTCACCAGGGCACTGCCCCTGCCACTGGGCTGACACCGACACTGCACTCCCCTCAACCCTTCCCACAAGACTCATATCTAAGTACCAGGAAAACCAGTAGAGAAGGACACTACAGAGAAGCTCTATGTCCACACGAGGGTAGAAGACCAACACAATGGCGTAGGAGAGCCAGCTGCCCTTCCTTTAAATTTTCTCAGAAACAAACCTAAAGGGGCATTTCAGGCAAAATGATAAAGTAAGGTCTACACTGTTTTTGCTTCAATGATGGCCTTTAAATGCTTGTAGAAGGGCTGGTTTAGAATGGATAATTACGTGTTCTGACAAAGGGTTTTTAGCTCTAGGTAACATTTACTGACGAAAAACTAAAAATCAATTGTCCCAAAAGATCTGGCTCTGATCGGTATTCATCAATAACCCGGCTACCTTTGGTTTCCACAGTAGAGTTCTAAGTCCAGTGGAACATGACTGGGTGATTAAATAGGAGGCTATAACTGAGGAGGTGATCGAGCAGATGAGGAAAACGAACAGAATGAAATTTGGTAATATGCTTTGACAAGACAGCATTATCTCCCTTAGACTCAAAGGGACCTCTGCTCTGGGGATCCCGTTTTAGATGGTCCCAGTCTGACCATCTCTCCCCACAAGACTAGGCGTCCACAAGGCCAAGGTCACATTCCACTGGAGCTATATTCTCTTTCAAGACCATATTCTGGACACTGGGACCCTGTAATTCCCTACCCAAAGGGCCCCAAGTCTGTTTCCAGGGCTTGTGCATGCCTGTCCCCTGGATCTATTTTCTGAAAAACAAAAACAAAAACAAAAACAAAAAAAACATGCTGTCGATGTGCATACCTCAAAGTCTGGGGATTAGTGGTGGGGAACTTTTTGCAAAGCTTTGGATGGAGCTTGGCCTCATGGGCTGGGGCATCCACATCCATTTACACCAGGCCCGTTTGTGAGACAGAATGGTGCCAAAGGTGGGAAGAGGAAGGGGACAGGACACAGGCTGAGGACCAGAGGGGCCGGATCTCCCTCTGCTAGATTTCCTAATGCAGGACTCTGAGGAATCCGAAAATTCTAAATGAAAACCTGGCTTCCCAAGTACATTTTTCAAGATATGAGGGTGGAATATATTTTATTTAATTATTTGTTGTTTTGATGTATAATTTCAACACAATGCGTGTGGACTTCCATTTGTCCCACTGTCCTGCAGCCTCCCTTAGAGTGGCCGACTTCATATCAGGGTTGGTCAAAAAGCTACCTAAAGCACCTCATTAATAAAAGGAAATGGGCAACAACACACAGTTATAGTCAGTTTCCCTCTATGGGGTGGGGGCTACAAAACAAGGTTGAGAGAATTCTATTTTCCTTTCCAGAACTACACTTCAGCCTTATCAACCAAAGCCAACTCCACCTCAACTCAGATCTTATCAACCATCACAGCCCATGGTCAGTCACATAAGTAAAATGAAATAAATATTTTCTCATGCGCTAAGAGCTACAGAGGAGTCACTTTTATAATGTGGAGAGATGACCATCCACCACATACTATTAAATTAGTCATAGAATCATGACATCATTAAAACACAAACCTCACGTCATACTCCGGAGAGTGTAAGAAGAGATGAAGTTTGTCCTGTATGTTCTTGATGGCCTCAGCAACATGTGTCTACCTGCATCTTTCTGTTTGCACACATACACCAGTACAAGAGAAAGGGATAAATGACCACAGTGTCTCTTACACTTATACTATAAGGGGCAAGTACTACTCAGCACGTAAACTATGCCTGATGCATTTTACCAAAATAGTCCCCAAAATTCATAGAGTAGAAATTTGAACTAGGCGCAGCCAACACTCTAAGTGCTCTGCCTGTTGTCATGATCTCTCCTCTCATTTCTGAAGAAATGGCCTTGTTAAAAGGCGACTGGACAAGCCCTTGTTCCGCAGCCCTGGAGGTGAGTCTGACGGAGTAGGAGACAGTAAATCAAACGAAGGCATCCCCACTAAGCTCTTTTCCTACAGACGTGAATGTGCACAGAGCCAGCTACCATGCCTGTCCTTGGCACCATACGTGGTATATTAATGAGTATCTTCCATAAACATTTAAGTTACGGAACAGAGACAAGTGGGCGAGGAAAGGAGGCCTCAAAAGAGAAGTTTAAGTTAATCACATGCCCTTTAATGGGGGAAGGCCCGACACAGAACAGCGAAGCACCAGGATATTATTTAATGTGCTACGGGGTCCTACTCTGTTTCATATAATTAGACCGAGGAGTCTGGCAGTATAATAAATTTTAGAGGTATACAGGATTTTACAGATTTCCCAATACAATGCCCTTGTTTTATTAAGGCAGAAAGTGGCAACTAGGAATAAGTGAGTTGCCTAAGACAGTTTGTGTCGTTCTGGACTTCTAGTGCCTCTGGGCTTTTCTCTAAATATCAGTCTAATAGATAGATAAATAGATAAATAGATAGATAGATAGATAGATAATCAGTTACCTTTCCTTTGGCCCATCGCTCTGGATATGCCACATGCGCCTACTCTACTTCTCAAAGAACATGAATAATTTCGTGAACCATGCACTGACTTACAAACCGTCCTAGCCCTTGCATAAATGGAGTCAAAAAGCCTATCCTACCCCCACCCTATGTAAATCATACTCGTTCCACAAAAGAAATGTTTCCCTTCCTCCCCTGGAATCTGGGTGTGTTTAAAACAAAAGAACTTGTTTTATGCGGAAGGCCATAGAAGAAAAATGACATCATTGTAGAGAAAAGAATATTACAATAAATAAACAAAAAATAAAACCAAGGTGAGAAAAAGGGTCTATGTAAATCACATGCATATTTCTGCTAATAGCCATGCAAATTAACCAAAGGGAGCCCAGCGCATTCTTTCGCAAGCGCCTAATGAAGCTGCTGCGGCAGCTCACCACCTCCCCAACCTCTCCCTCCGGTGATGGATTTTCCCAGTTTACTTCCACCTGGGCTGGAGGTGGCCACCAAGGCACCCCAGACACCGGGTACATCCCCCCACTTGTCAACAAACAGAACGTTATCTCTGAATCATGTTCTAGATAAGCAAGATAATATAATTTTTAATTCATGGGATGCTGCCCTCCTGATTGTTATAGGGGAGAGAGGCATGGGCAGTGCGCGGCCCCCTCTTTAAAAGAGCAAATAAGGGGTTTGGCGGGAGACAGAGTGAGGACCTTGAAGAAACCGTTCCTTTGAATACTCTCACAACAGACCTTCTTCTCCTCACATCCCAATCTTCTTAATTTCCTTTCAGTAGCTCAGGTTCAAGCACTTCCTTATCACCTTAAAGCTATCCTAAGCTGACAGTGAACGTAGCTAAAAGGTGCGAAACCAAATAGCGACAAACCGGTATTTCTAAGCCCATTCAATTCTCCAAACTCTCCATTAGAAAAACGTAATACTGCCTAAAATCTGTGTTTCTATACTTAGTGTTTACACTGGGAAGGAGGTTAAAGAGACAATGCAGTCACCTTGTATGCATTCGAGCTGAATAGGTAGAGGAAATGAATGCAGGGGATTATGTAACACAGTACACAACGGCTTAGCATAAAGCCAGGGTTTGGCAAGAGGGTATGCACTGACGGGGCTAATGGACTGTTTAGATCCACTTAAATTATATCACTCCAAAGTTTGCAATCAATTGCGTAAGTGTTAAAATAAAAATATTACTCTCCTGCACAAAAAGCAGAGCCCATCTCTGTATGACAACAAATCATTTAAGTGTCCAATTGATTAAACATTAGATGCAACCTAGATATGTTTAACTCAAAATTTTAAATCAGATGTATAAGATATGTAAAGTGCTGATCTTTCAAATGGCTTGTTAATCCCAGTACTGATATATACACATAGCACTAGGAAGCATTTACTCAATTCTATTTTCTTCTGCCAAAAAAATACCCAACTAGTGATTTATGTAATAACTCTATTTCTCTGAGAAATTCCAAAACAGATTAAAATATTCACTATAATTTTTTTACTTTGCAATCTAAGAAGTGTGGAGAAATGCATATCACTGTTTCATTGGGCCTGTGGTTCCTGTTAGCTTACCGTCTTAGGTTTTGAGATTAAAATATCTGAAGGTTATGAGGAACCACTGCATAAATTTACTGAGAAAATGGAGGGTCTGATTTGTGTCTTTAAAAGATTGCATTGCTAGTAAACTGGAAGAAAAGGGAAACAAGAGGCAGAGAGCCCAGTCAAAAGATCAGAACATAGCTGAACTATTTTTCCGGGGCTGTCCGGGGCTGGTCAACCTGGACAGTGATACAGTTCCCAAGTGAGATCTGCATTTGACTGGGCAAGAATGGAAGCAAAAGACTCCTAGAAGAGACAACCTATGGAAGTGAGAGGCAGAGATGCTGGCCAACCAGAGATCATGGGAGAGAGCCAAAGTTTGGACAGTGAGATTCCAACGCAACCATGAAAAACCAAGGGTTAGAGGTCAAAATTAAGGGACAAGGACATGGCATCAGACGTAAAAGGGTGCAAATGAGAACATGTTAGAATGGGTAAAGAAGGGTCCTAGGTCCATTTGCAAACAGATATTCAGCTCTTAAAATATTATAAACTTCCAAATGCTTTCTTAATCATTATTTGTATTCTCTCGGCACTCCGTGAGGTCGCTCTGTTATGATGACACCAAGGTAAGGAAGCGGAGGCACACAGTTTAAATAGGTTATCCAAGGCACTAGGAAGCACTTGGGCCAGTTTCAAAGCCTTAGCCCCCTGATTCTCATTCCCTGATTCTCAGTCCCACCCCCCACCACCATGCCAGGAACTTAAATTCTCAGAAATACGTGCTTAGAATCCTGCATCTGGTATCCTGCAACTGAATGAAGTTCAAAGGTATCAAAGGAGAATCACTGATGACAACAGATCAGAGCCCATTTAGGCAGCAGGAGCCCAAGCAGGGCATCAGGGAGTGGTGCTGGCTCCCCTCCCAAATTCTCTAGTAGTAGGTTGGAAAAAGTCACACTGAGAAGATCACACACTCTTCACCTCCATCAGAGAACCTTAGAAATAGGAATTTTTAGGTACCACTTGGAAGAGCCTATTACAATGCTCAGGCCTCTGGAGTGGCTGTCCCCACTGGCCCTGAGAAGAACTCCAGAAAGCTCTGGAGAAAGAAAGCATAGAAGCCAGCTTCCTGAGGATGCGCCTCAGAGACCCTGGCAACACTGTGCTCATCTCTGAGTCTTTTGTCCTTCAATCGGCCTCCAGTGCAGCAAAGCACTGATGCAAAGATAACCCTGGCTGGTCATCCTGGCCTGGCCCACCCTGGAGCTAATGAGGCACAAAAACACATGGGCTGCTGCCACCCTCCATGTTTGAGAAAGAAACGGCCTGTGGTCCCAGGGCTGGCTTGCTGACTCCTTTCCTCTGACCCATGCAACTCAGCAGGAGCTGCACTGTCCCTCCTCCCTCGATGCAGCTGCACTGAGAGCCTTCAGGTTCTCAAGCTGCGAGTGGATGGCGTATCACCTGATTCTTCTGGCCACGGCTTCCAAGGCAAAGAAGCCCTGAAGATGATGAGAAAAGCACCAAGCCCAAGGCGGGGGCACATGAAGGAGAAATCAACTTTTCTGAAAGTCCACAATTCCACGATTGTTTTGCCCATGCCTACCCAGTGCTACATATCCACTCAGCTCTGAAAAGTGCCTTGGGATAAGCCAGCAATGTGGGTAGTTTGCTAGCAAAGGAACGAGCTAAAGCAAATGTGAGTTTGTTCTTGCACAATTCTGTTTTCTTTCCATGTTAAGAACCTGCCAAGAAAGAATCTAACATCTGAAACCAGAACTCACACCTCTAACGAGCTGTGGGCAGACACCTAAGTTAGCTGTTGAGTTGTGAGATAATCACACTTGTAAAAGTGAGGGAAAAGCAGGAATCCTTTTACTAGAATGAATTCTACTGTATATCACCTAATGACATTTCCTGTTAGAATTAGGGAAGGAACACACTGATTTATAAGAAAGGTAAAGGACTGTTCAAGTGGCCAAACAAAGCATTTGGATAGACCAAAATGCAAAGCCATCCCCCGAGGACAGACAATGACTTCTTTACCCGCCACATCCCGTCATACAGGTATTTTTAAAGCAGAGTGCACCAGCAGACAGCAAATTGTTTCACTATGAGCCTTCCTGCGCTACAAAAGAAAACACACAGGAAATCTGACCTCCTGAGGCCATTTCTAACCCTCATCCTCAGAGACTCTCTGTAGGGAAAGATGCAGCAGAAAAATAAATGGACTTTTCCACGCTGCCTGGGTCACGCACTAGCCTGCAGATGCTTCTTGAAAGTGATGAGAAGGAAAATAGTAAATCAAGTTGTCACTTGGAAAATAAACAGCCAGGATCCTGGCGAGAGAAGCTGCCTCAGTCCACAAAAGAATGGCCTGGAAAATCACGCTTCACTGAAATCACTAGAAAGCTAATGGCGTCCTGAAGACT
This sequence comes from Mormoops blainvillei, assembly GCA_004026545.1. Lineage (NCBI taxonomy): Eukaryota > Metazoa > Chordata > Mammalia > Chiroptera > Mormoopidae > Mormoops > Mormoops blainvillei. The sequence continues at coordinate 21,500 of PVJD01009738.1, forward strand.
GCACTGTTCTCAACTGCATTACAATAAAAGTTAACTTTTCTGTTCATTCATTTAAGGAATAAGTATGTGCTTCTTATTTTCACAAGTCCTACTATGCACCAGGTTATATGCCTGGTGCTGAATGCCTTGAAGCTGCACAGCAACCCTATGAATAGGAATAATTAGCCGATACTTTACCGAAAAAGAGAAAGTGTAAAGCTAAACAAACAAACAAACCTGAAGGCCTACTAAGTGCCAGACTCTGACGCGCACGCACATGAAACGGGGCACCTGTCTGTGGCTTGCAGTGTGCAGCGGGACTACAAACTCAGTGACATGGAATGCAGTGACAAAGGCTTTGAAGTGAACAGACATGAGCTTGACAGCCAGCTCTAGAATTCACCTAATTCTATGGAACTTGAGCTTTTTACTTAACTCCTCTAACTTGGTTTCTTCATCTTTAAAATGCGAATAACCATAGTACGTATTTCATGGAGTCGCTGTGAGACATGAATCAGATAAAGTTCCTGGCCCAGTCCCCAACCACGGACGTGTTGGCTGGTTTGTTCCTGCTGCTGAGAATGCACGCGAAACCAGATAATTACAGTTCAGTGTAGTAACTGTTCAGTGTAGGTGACACAGGCACACTGAAGAAAGACTAGCTGCCCCTGGGTGTTAAGAGGGCTCCATACAGGAGGTCAGGCTTAAATCGTCTTGAAGTATAGGTGAGAGTTCACCACACAAAGGGAGGGATGAAATTTCGGTGAGAGGAAACAGCATATTTACTGGGGCAGTCATTAGAAAAGCATGGGGTATTTAGGGACAGTGAGAAGTTCAATGTGGCTACAGTAACGGGCACGTGTGCAGGCTCAAGGTGCAGGCTGGGGCCTCGTCCACCATGATTTTGAGGCCCTAGGGCTGGAGAACCAGCAGAGGAGAACTTCAGCTCGTGAGTGGCACAGTTATCTTTGTGTTGTATCAGTTCAGTAGATAGACAAATGGCTAGAGATGTGAAGAGGGATCCAGAAGACGAGATACTACTAAGAAACCATGGCCCGCCTGCCCACTTATAATAATTTATGTAATAAGCTGTCCGTTTTATTTTCCCATAACTACCAGATCCATATGAGTCACACTGTAATTATGCTTCTTTCACTACCAGCTTCTCATTTTAATTGTGGATCAGTGAATCAATCGAGCACTGAACACAAACAGCAGACTCTGTCTTGTAAAGGGAACCCCATTTCCCTTGCCCATGACTCCGTGAGAACATGTCCTCCCCACTCTCCTGAGGCAGGCATTTTAGAGTAACATTTCTCCCTTGTCCCCTTTTCTCATTCGCTTTCTCCAACGAGAGAAGGAATGATTCAGCTGCTGGGGGCTATAGTAAGGATCTGACACCCACAGATCTGCCTTCCTCAATTAGGTGCTTACTATTCCCACATGACCTGCTTTTCTCTCTCTGCTTCAGATCTTCCCTTGCTGCAAGGATTGTGAGTTCTCCCCTAGGCTCCCCAGGTAGTAAAACCTATCAGAGTAGACTCTACCTTCACAGAAGGACTGTGGTTTTCTAGTTGTTCTGCCTACGGCTGAATGGCTGGATTTATTCCAGGAAGGAAATTACGAGGAAGCCCAATGTGATGACAGGTCAAAGCCATGGTCTCTCACCCAGCTCTACCGGCAACAGAACTGATGTTTGGATCCTTGACCCGGCCACCAGTTTGACACTTGTGTCCGTTGCTCAAATGACTCGGGATGCTACGGTCATCACCTCAGACAACAAGTCCTTGGGCTGCTTTCACTCTGACTGCTACAGAAAAAGACACACCTGGAACCACACGAGGTCAATGACAAGTAAATATATCGATTATATCAGTATTTTTACAATTGTCTCTGTGCCACAGTGTTTACTGAGACACAGTGCTTGAAGTTACACTAGGATAAGGGTGATTAGAATGGTGAAGAATGTAACCAGGCTCACTTTACTGGAGATAAGTTTTAGATTGTGTTTTCATATTGTCGAATTTAAAATGATTACAGAAAAATACACACATACACAAACCTGCCCATTCTTTCACCTTTGACCCATCTCAAAAAAAAAAGTCTACATTATCTTATATTGCTTCTTTTCTCAAGTTATACAATGACTAAGGCAATTGTACTGGAGTACCAAATGTCTTATTCTATGGACTTGAGGAGGACAAAAAAATTATTAAGTACACAGAGCTGGAGAGGAGTGGATAGAAGACTATAATTTTGATATAAGCAAAATTAACAATAATGAAAACATCCCAACAATTGTAGAGCAGGAAAGAGATAATCAAGATAATTTTTTTAACAGTGGCACATACACTGACCCTAACTGCTGCCTAAAGTAGATCCTCCCTGTACCTGCACATGCTGTCCAGAAAGGAATATAAAAGTCATGAGAGGGTCACAAAATTTGGGAAAACTCACAAAACCATTTAGATATTTAGAAGCAATAAATCTGGATTTTAAACTCAAATGGACTTTTAAAATATTTAATTCTATAAAATAACTCTTTTGTCCAAGAAAAAAACATAAAGAATCCTCCATAACAAACTGTCACCATAACTTCAGAAAAAACCTACTTCCTGCCTCAGTCCATATCTAAATTATCTTATTGGTGAAACTATCCAGCTTTAAGTATCCAAAGAAAACAAGACAATTTGGTGTTAGCAAAACTTTCTATAGATATTTCAGGAGCTCAAATGACTCCTGGTCCTAACAGAGAAAAGGAGGTCTAGAGACTGCCCTGCTTCTTTTAGGGGATAAACAAGGAAATTCAGATGTTAAAGACTTTTAACCTAATATTTCCTTCATTTGGTCCAAAAATATATCAAGAATAGTGATATAAACTAAGGGTAGCCAATAAACTTTAATACCTCTGCTAATTTATACACATATAGTCATCATCAATCATTATATATTATAGCTCTATTCATATGTAATAGAATAGAAAAACATATAGAGTAAATCTACCCAATAATCTCAGGTAGCCCTTACTCCTGGAAGGAAGAGAAGAAATGGAACCTGGAAGAAATCTGTAAGACTAAGCCTTTATAGAAAGACATAAAAAAAAAAAAAAAAGAAAAATCATTAATATTTGTTCAGCCTGGAAATTGGCAAAACCATTGTTTATAATATACTCTGTCACAGGGTCTAGGCTTTTCTATAGTTGAATATACAGGGTCCGGCAGAAGTAACACCTGCTTTAGTGTGGCTGGTCATATTATGCGTGTAATAATTTACAGTTTTAATTTGAATATTTCACCTAAAACATCATATGGTGTGCTTGAGTGTGATGTTACAAAATTACATGCTTATGTTTTTGTAATAAAACATTTTGTAATAAAAAAGGGGCGTTATTTGTTCCAGACCCTGTATCTTATATTTTTAAAGTTATCTCTGTAGGTCATTCTGATAAATGCCTAATCATCTTGAATGTTTATTAGGTTATTTTATATGTAGATGTCAAGTTCTCAACCATGAGCTTTGAGCAGCAATTTTTCATACTTATTCAAAAATCTCTGTAGCCCAGAATGTGTTCAATAAAAACTCATGCAATTATATTGAAATGCAGTTGAACTGATCTCAGTGACTGTAAAGTCCCAGTTCCTCCTCATGCACACTGGTTGCCTCCCCTACTCCTGGAGACCTGCCGTTCAGAGTCTTGGCATCACAGGGCTCAGGCTGGCTTCCTAAGGGCAAAGGGAAGAGATGCTGATGGAAGCCAGGGGATAGAGGAGACTCCTCCATTTGCTACCATGTGATAGCTTCACAGCAAATGCTGAGAGTCAAACAAGGCTAGAGCCCAGAGTTTGTCACAGCCCATCTGCGCAAGCCTCCCAACCCTTTTCTTCCGCAGCAGAATAAAATCAATCTGGGTCTTTAAGAAAATCCCCGCTGAGTGCCGAATCTGTGCCCATCCCTCTGGCCTCCCCCTGCAGGCAGAGGCACAGTTCCTCCTTTGTTACACTGTGGGCTCTAGTCTGCGGGTCTAGACAGAATGGCTTGTTAAGAGGCCCTGGAGTCAATGCCTGAACAAGATCAATAGGCTTTTTATGATACAATGAAAACTTTCTATTTTGTTAAATGTGGCTAATCTACCATTTCTGACGTTCTCTTAAAGCTTTCAGTGCTGAGAACTGGAGCCTAGGTGATTAAAACCCTGTTCAGAGACGGAACTCTGCCAACACGGGGACACAAACCCTTGACCCCGGGCTGTGGCTCCTTCTATAGTTAGGTGTGCGCTTCCTTTTCCTCCCAAGGAAGTCAACGTGGCGGTGAGGAGATGGGGGCTGATAGTGTTAAAAATTAAAATTATCCCATTCCAAAGCTCGCAAGAAGGGACTGGTAATGCCCAGGGTCTAAAGTAATTAGATGAAAGAATCTGACCCTAGGGGTAGGTGAGGATGGGGTATGTTAAAAGGGGTGGGGAGAGTTCTCCAAAACTGAGACAGACTTAAAAATCAGTGACCTGATGTAAGAAGCCTAAATAAAGGAGAAAATCATCAGTGATTGCAAATTCAATTATAGTACTAATGGTGCATATAAAACTAGAATAAAGTGTTTATTTCATTTTCATCATTTTTTCATCTCAGGCTATTAGGGTTTTTTCTAGAGGCAGATTTTGTTTTTGCCATAGTGTAACAGCAAATTAACACTTATTGAACCTGTACCATGCTCCAGGCTTTTCTATACAGAGGGTCTGAATAGAACAAGCACCGTATGCATAGTGTTTGACAAGAACTAAGCAAGACTTGTGTTGGTGGTTTAAGTTACAAGAGATCAGAACATGTACCATTAGAATCAATGTATTATTAACTGAGATAACATATCTGTGTGTTCATGTGTCATCTGAAAGGAAAGCTTTGTTATTGAATACTTGGTATGTTTCTTATTTATCTCTCAAAAGCCCTATGAAATAAAGTTTTACTAGCCCCACTTTACAGATGATAAAGTTGGGTTTCTGAAGGGTTGACGTACTTGTACAATGTCACAGCTAAAGAGGGGCAGATATGCAAAATACAAATCAAGGTCAACCTCCCAATAGTATATGCTTCCCAATAGATCATGCTGCCTCTTGTTGAGAACTGAGTAACTTTTGCGAAGACCCCGTCAATAATATTCCCATGGGAGATGAGCTATTCATTTCTTAAAAAAATAAAAAGACAAAAACCATATTTGCATAGCATGTCACATTTTTCAGTGTGACCACTTTCAAATACATTATCTAATTTTGTAAAGCATCCTTCTGCAGCTTTTACAGGAACCTCTATCAGCTCAACAGGGCTAGATTTTAAGCATATGTATGTGTATAAAATAATAATAGATAAAACTGTGGAAATTCTGTACATTTGCAACACTTGAAACATATAAATGCTTTAAAAATACTTAATTATGAGAGTATATATAAGGGAATCCACTTTTGATGCACTGAATCTAAAATGGCCACCCTTCTTCTAAGTCAGAATGATTCACAAACCACTGACAGATGTTGCATCGCCCAGCAAGCTCATGGAGCTCCGGGGCCAAACGGCTGGACTCTGGGTTATGACACCAGAAGCTACAGTAAGAAACGTGCTCAGATCGTGCAGACAGAAAAAACGTTGCTGATTTACTATTAAAAAGAGCCACAAAACTGATATCATAAGACTCTGAAATACTCAAATTGGTTTAGTTTTGTAGCTTGTATAGCCATTTATGATGAATATTTATAGTTCCTATGATATTAACTAAACAAATAGTAAGATTTATCAGTAACATTTTTAATTAACAGGTTATGGTAAACTAATAAATAATTCTGATATCCCAGTTAGGATATGAAGATGTTGCACAGGAAATCCGAGATTTGGAGAAGTTGTGCTATTTGTACTTATCATCGACTGGCCAAAGTTTCTCACCACACTTTATGGGTGAATGAATCAGAATAAAGAAAAGTAAGGAGACATAGGGCATACAAAAACACTGCCCAAACTTAAAAAAACAAGGACAGCTGGCTCTTTCCTACAGATGTGGTGAAATCTCTCCATGCAGATATCAGCAAAGATTCATCTCCATGTGGTGGCCGAAGTCTAAAAGGAAGTTGACTGCGACTCACTCTCTGATTCAAAGGCCCAGAAACTTAGCCTTCTCTCTCTCCAGGAGTGACAAAAGGCTGACTGTACCAGCTAAAATGAACCTCTTACTGAGGGAGATGCCAGAATGCCATTACCATAATTTACAGTAAAAACTTCCCACCAAAAAATCCTGTAGTCCACAGACTTGGATTTAACCATTGGTTCCCAAACAATGGTCTCAAAGTTTTTGCCAATTTATGGCTCAATTAGGAAAATAAGGATACTATAGTATGTCTTTTAATAAAAGCAATTTATGCAATATTCATTTATGTAGTAAATATTTATGCAGGACCTTCTGTATACCAGACACTGTGTGAGCCACTTGAAATGCAGAACTTCTATTTCATTCCTTTCTACTTTTTTGGTTTGGGAATTTCCTATCTTTTGTAAAATGATAATGATGATAGATGAAATTTGATAATGTCATGAGTGGGCAAAATAAAAAGTAGTCAACCCTATTTTGCACCTTCATTTTTCTGTAAAAACCGTACTTGTCAACAAAACCCAAGTTCGAGGATCCACTGAATCAGAGAATCTTTGTGTTGTCGGTCAGGTGTTGGCCAAAACATTGCGCTCTCCTGAAAAGGGGTCTACCAACTGCTCCAAGTAGGGGAACTGTATCCCAAATTCCTGGGGACCGAGAGGTTTCCCAGAACTTGGAACTTTCTGTGCTAAAACAGGAACAATCCCTGGACAATCAGGATGGTTGGTTACTCTACCTAGATCACGTGTCAGAAAGTTTAAAAAATAAAACAAATCAAACAAATAAAAACTCTCCATTAACTAAAATGGTTGGCAAAGAACAGGGCTTGAATTAATTGGATACTTGTGTTAGCTGTGAATGTCTAACCATTTCCAACTTGACATTCTGGCTTTTGAAGAACAAATAATCACACTAACAATGTAAGTAATGTATTGATTGCGATGGTCTATTACTTTTTATGAACTTTAAAGTCATCCTAAGAATAATCTTGGCTGCCTTTGAGGAGTCAGAAGACTGTTTGAGATTTCACGATACCTCAGAGCCATCTAGCTCATCCTCAGTGATCGCTGTACACCACCACGAATAAACAGCTTCTGCTTTCCAATTGTTTGAATTCGAGATCAGAAGAGGAGTCTGTATTCTAAGTAGCTACTTCGGATGTACGGGATGATCTACGCAAACAGTAGCGCTCCCTCAGGACTTACTAGGGTAACTTCAGGAACAGGAGGAAACTTTACCAAAGCTTCGGAAGGGAGCCTCTGGTGCACTCAGGTTTGGCAGGAAAAGGTCTGTCTTTCATCCCTGAGTGCTGCTCGTTCTTCCTTCTCCACCCTGTTACTGCACTACCTACCCCTCAACCAGCTGAGACCACCCCCTCCTGGAGCCTTTGTGCAACGCTCAAAGATACTGGGCTGCTTTACAAAAGAGCAATAGTGCCCCACTGCACTCAACTGAAGCAGAAAAGAAGACATCATAAAAGAAAGGAGAAGAAAAGGAGCTACTACTTACTGTTCCTCTACTTATGTGCACACACAGGGAGAAGCCCTTTCCAAATGTTGTATTTTTAATCCTACAATGACCGTAGAGAACAGGCATTATTATCACTGTTTTACATACCCAGAAATCCCCCCAGCCCGAGATGGGGGTGAGGGTGATGATACCAGATACCATTTCTGAAGCTTACGGTCGGTTAGGGGCCTTAGATCTCATGTAGTATTATGTGGATAATATTTAATATAACCTTCACGACAACTTATTTAGGTATTATTAACTGTAGTTTTCAAAGGGGGAAGCTGAGATTCAAGGGTTCAAGGCTACCCCACTAGAATAACAATAATTGAGAATGAGGGAATTTAGAATGTGACTACATGTGGGTCTAACTTCAACCTTATTGCTCACCCTACTGCGATAAGAGTTAGGTTTTGTGTAAAAGGCTCTGCCCTGAGGTCAGGAGCTAAGCAATCCACTGTGTGATCTCGTAGGGACTCTGGGGTTGCTGATGAGGGACAGCAACCCTCTTGGATAGCCCTTTCGGGCTGATCATTATCTTTTTAGTTCTCTCTTCTGCAGCAAGACAGCAGAACTGCCAATAAAACCTGATCACACACCCTTCATAGCCAACATGAGCCACCAAAACTCTTTGCCAAATAAGACTTTGCTTGGCACCACTGAGAGCCAAATAAGCACTGTGTGTTATTTCAGCCTTTAAGTTACTCAGTCACTCACTCGGCCATTTATTCATCCATATATTAAGAGCACTTGTCATGTAGTAGGTTGACAGTGAAAACAGAAGAGTTCCGTCAGAGTTTAGCATGTCATCTTTCTAAGGTAGGCTTACAGAGAGTATCCCCAAACCAGACCATTAAGAAGCGTGAACAGGCTTCGGAAACACACAAAGAATTACACAAGTTGATGGAATTATTATCCATCGACACATGTAAATGTGTCTCTTTTTCCCATTCCAGAAGATGTCCACCATTTCTGTAAAAGCTCTGCAGTATTCCATCATGAATTTTCCGGAAGGACCAGCTATATGGATGAGTTCCAAGGGCTTTGATGTGGGGCTTACCTCAAGGCACTTAGAGAAAAAGGAATTAACTGGCTTTCACATCCTTGCCCAAGAAGAGATATGCTCCTCACTTCTATTTTGCAAGTAGGGTTCGTAAGGTGAACACTAGCTATTAGCAATCGAAGGTACTTTTAAAAATCACATTTTCTACTTTTTTTTTAAAAGCCTGACTTAGTTCAGTGTTTGTCCAAAGGGATTAGCAATAGAGCCAAGACCAGACCCCGGGCTTTCTGATTTTTATATAAGTGAGTTAGCTGCAAATTAACTATGGGGTAAACATATGAACCTGATAACTGAAGGGACTTCAGACATTTGACCTCTAGGACGCTGGATGCCTAATACCAGTTAAGTCCTTTCTCCGAGGCCCCCTGCAGGTGCGTCTCATCCAGAGGCACCCGTATGCCAAGGTCCCAGAGTCGCCAGAGCTGCCCCTGGGGAAGGGCCCTGGGTAAGCAGTGGAATGCTCAGTGCTTGCATGGCTAAGCCACTCACTGATGTGGGCTGCCTTTTCTACTCTCTGAGTTTCTTCTCCTCTTCTCCCTGCAGGGGTGGAGACTCTGTAACTTCAGGGAGGGAATGCTGCTTAATGGCTCCCGGCTCCCGCACAATCTCCTGGAGGCCTTATCAGCGGTGTACAGCCCTCTCCTGACAGCTGACCTTTCCCACTGTGCTCAAGTCCAGGGGAAAACAAAAGCACCCAAACAATTAAAAGCAGTAAAAGGAGGGAGAGAAGGGGGGAAAAAAAAACTCTAGCCTAATGCAGAGCAGCAACACAGACATTTTTTAAAAGGAAAAAAAACAAAAAAGAGGGGAAACAAAGACAAACCAAGACAGTGAAGGGGGGCAGGTACAAGAAGATTGGATTCTCCCAGTCCCCTTTATTTCTCTTCCTGATGGCTGCAGAAGGCATGAAAAGGCTGATAATAAATCTGAGAACCACGCTGGTGAGAGAAAATAAAGAGGATAAGAAGAGAAGGAGAAGCTGCGGCATGCAATAGCTCGTGATACATAAAATGCCCCTCCACTCTCCGTGAGCCCTGACAGGCATCCCAAGTGGTCAGGATGCTCTCGACCTCCGACCTCCGGTGCTCTCTGAAACAGAACCTCCTTGTCTCAATAACACAGGTGAGCCAACCCCCTGCCAGTGGCCTCAGACCCACTCCTCAAAGCCCCCTCCAGGCAGGGACAGACCTCTGAGGATCCCAGGCATACACTCCTTTCTGTCATTCCTGCTTGGCAAACTGCCTCCCTTTCCCAGACCATCTGACACACGTGGATAACTTTCATCTGATGCTGACGTGGCCCGTACTCAGGGAGCTCTGTAAACAGCCATCCACAGGGAAGTCAGAGCATTCTCAATTATTTTGCAATCAAATTGTAAACAAACATTCATGTCTAAAGGCAAAATGGGATTCTTTAAGTTTTGATATCTGTTTTGAAGGGAACAGGAATGATCCACCCCTTTAAGTCTCTAATAAGTTCAGGAAGCACCCGTGATCACTGTTTTCTGCAGCTCTGTGAAACATGCGTTTCACTTGCCTGTCCACGTTGAATACGACATGAGCTACACAGATGAGGTGCAGCTCCCCCACAGAAAGAGAGCCACACAGTATGGTTAGAACTTATCATCTAACAACCTCTGTGAAGGGCGCGCATCTGTGAAGAGTTGAGTGTTGCTGAGGGGTCAAGTTCCACCTCCCAAGGTCCTTGCAGGATGCTTTTCACTGGCCAGAGGGCTACACTGTTTGACAAATGGTAGCAAACCCGTTCACAGCTACATGCTGAGCTCCGTGCGCACATCCTGAACTATCTCCTAGAACATCGTGACTCTGACCGCTGAGCGCTGTCATAGTCTCTGTCCTATGGACTTGAGGGTTGAGGCTTTGTAACCTGTCCATGGTGGCTCAGCTGGTAAGAGGCAGCCTTAGGGCTCACAACCATGTCAGGCTGACCCCAAAGCCTTTGCTCCTTAGGTCTGCCCTGCATGGGCTCACAGGCAACCTCAAACTTCATGCACAGGTAGAGGGGCGACATGGGTCACTTGATGCCTCATCTGAAACCTCCAAGCCCACCTCAGCCTCCCAGGGACTCAGGCCTGTGCAGCTGATTGTCAAGCACCATTTCTCCTTCACTTCCAGTGGCGGAATTAACCTGCATCCTGCTGGTCTGAATGTGAGAAAGGCTCCCTTTCCCCTCCTGTGTGTAGAGCCTTCTTTGTCCGGGTCCTTCCCAAAGCAGGCAATCCAGACTAATTCCAAAAAGTGCTTGCCTCCCTGGAATGTTCAAGGAGGTTGACAGTGACCTTCCTTTGGCATGGGATACAGGCACCTCTGGGCATCTATCAATCACAAGCTAAATTAACACACATGCACACACAGCCCTAACCGCCCTTGACAAAGCGGAGTGCCGTTCAATGTCTTACTTAGATTAGTGCCCTTTCAAAGACCATACTATTATGTTAGGGACAAAAGAGTTACCTCCCCATGTGAGAACAGTTGCATTTCTTTAAGGAGGGGACATTGTACAATCCAATGGAATCAAGTCATAATTGTGAAATTTCAGACATCGGAAGAACAATTTGTGGGGGAGAGTCAGGGGGACTCCATGAAGTCCCCCAAATCACATCTCTTAGCAACTGTCAGTTCTGACAGTGCATCATGCTTGTCCCGCCACGTTTGAGGTGGAGAAAGCATTTCAACTACTCAGCTACATGCATGAAACAAACAAATCTGCAGGTGTCATCTCCCAGCCACAACCTAGAGAAAATCTACATTGGGCTGCAAGCCAAGGAGGGCGCCCAATAATCAGGGATCTGTTATGTATCCATTGGGTGCCCAGGCCTATGTCCACCAACCTCCCTTCCACTCAAGTCCTTTTTATTTCCCTAGTTGCATGGCATGCGGCATGTGTGCTAGGAAGTGGGATCTACTGTGGCCGGTCCTATATTTTCTCTGCGTGAAGACAGGGGGGAATAGAACATGTCAGCAAACAAGTCAACTTGAGAGTCATCAGATGTTGGTAGACAAAAAGAAGCTTTTACTCTTCAGAGACAGACAAAGGCCTTTCTTAAGTAAACAGCCATCAGTTTCTACAACTCTTCCTCTCTGCTAGAAAAAGGGAAGGTTAATAATCAAGGCTACTGAAGAATTCTAAAGAACAGAGCCAGAATTCTCATGAAATCTGAATGCTATAGCCCAGGAGCAATGACAACACTGAGTTAACAAACAAAATATATGAAGGAAGGCAGGGCTGAAACATTGCAAAAGCTTTGGAGTCAGAATCCCACCTTTTCTTAAAAGTCATCTGCTTTTTCAGCAAATTACTTAACCTCAATTTACCCATCTGCAAATTAGAAAAAAAAATAATAACTTTATAAGTCATAGGTTTGTTGTGGAGACTCAATGACATAATATATGAAAAGCCTTTAGCACTGCGCTGGGATCGTTAGTAATTAATAAATGATAGCACTTACTATTAGTAGCCTATGAAAAATTACACTTTATATCTTAAAACAAAATAAGCAATGTCAGTTGCTTCAAAGGAGATTTATGCAAAAGCACAATTTCTAAGATAAAGCTCCTGCCTTGCAAAGTTTACAAAATAAAAACATGAAAAGGTTGAGAAATACAAGGTCCAGAACATTTCTCCCATAAACCTTGCTACCCTCTGGCCTTGTTGGAGGAGGCAAAGTACTTGCTAACCTCCACTCTGTGTCCAATCGCCCTGCACTCACCGGGGTGCCCTGTTGGTATTACAGTAAGATGCCACTTTAAGACGCAACGTTGGTTATAAGCTGTAAAACAGGGTGGGAGTCAGCAGAAGTTCAGTTTTCCTAGGATTCCTTCCCAAAGCTCAAGATTGCTTTGTGGGACCAAAAAGAAGGAAGAAAAGTCCTGAGGGGTTCCCAGGCCCCAAATGCAGGTCCTCGGGCCACAGAAAAAGGTTCTGCAGGATCACAAGACAAACCGACTGAGGTTTACATAAGGAGTGCTCCAGCTCCCGAAACCATCACAGAACAAAAGATCTGCCAAGTGTAATTACGAGACATACCAAGGAACCCTTTCAGGACTCCTGCCGTTGCCATTGTGAAATGTTTGTTTATACATCCTAAATCATGCACAGGTTTTGCCTTGGGTGAGAAATGAAGGCAGCGGATGCTCTCTGAAAGGCTGTTCAACCTGGGCTCTATACAGTAGCCAAAATTTCCAACTAATCACTCATTTAGCAGGACCACAGGGCACTGATCCAGCTTCATCGCCTTCCACCTCTTAACTTTAAATTACAGAAATAACTTCCTTTATTGCCAACCAGAAAAGTCTCATCTCAGAGAACCAATGTTTTAGAACTAATAGGTTGTAGGTCTACACCCTGCACTTAAATCTGCAAAAGTCCACCACCTATGTAAGTGCCAATCCCATTGTCACAAGTGTCCTAATGTCCAAATTCATTCCAGAGACATCAGTCTATCTTGCTTAAAAGTGGCAGCTTTTAAAAGCTATACCAAATAGTATATGCAAATGAGGAAATACATCAACCCAGAGGGCACTGAAGTGAAAGCTAATTATTCAGGCAAGGACAACAGTGCTTACATACAATTTAATAGAATAAAATTTCACTAATTCCTCCTAATTAGAAGAAAGATAGGTATGACTGAATTAAAAATTAACAAGTGCTTTTCAAAAGAAATGCTGATTTATCCTCTCCAAGGATCTAAGGGAATCTTGAAAGCAATTTATAAAAAATGGATATTCTTTGGTAATCGGTGCATTTGTTATTTGAATACAAATAATTATCCTGAAGTAGTAGGGATTGGTACTAATTTCCTGACTTGACCCCATAGAACAGAGTAACCATTTTCTCTTGTTGTTCTATATACCCACCCTCCACCCAACCCATGCTATGCAAAGGTAAATTTTAGCTTAAAGTGACTAAATTAGGAAAATATATAATAAATAAAGTCAACACCAAAATCTTATTGAGGAAGGGAAAATGCTAAGTGTCTTATTTCCTCATACTTCTCATCTGAAGAATACAAAGAAGTTGCTCTAGGTGCTTTCTTTGACGGGGGGCCATGGCAAAGCAAACAGGGCTGCAAAGAGTATCTGCTTGTGCTCTAAATGTGTCTAGCTCTCTGCCCCTCTCGTTTTGGGCCTAGGTTGAGCTTGACTCAGATTCAGTCTTCATCTGAGGGCCCATGTTCTTCCTTATCCCAACAGCTTACTATTCAAAGGAGTTAAACATCCCTTAAAAATAGTGGCAGGTCCTTCTGAAGTTGAAAGACTGGGACCTCCATAATCACAAGCCCTCCCAAATTTATGGAGATGGAGATTCTTTGGCATCTCCAGGTGGGTGGGGCGGAGCTCTTCATGGTTAACCTCTGTGAACTTGGGAAGTTATTGAAGCTCTAAGCCTCAGTTTCCTCACCTGAAAATTGGGTGAGACAGCATAACAACAGGTCTCACCTGGGATTGTACTGAGGTTTATGAAATAATACATGTAAAGCATTTAGAGCAGAGCCTGGCATACAGTAAGCACTTGACATCATCGTGATTTTACTTGGCTTTCGATGTAATTTCCATCCCCGTAAACCAAGACCATCCCTCCATCTTCCTCCGTATTCTGATCCCCAACATCAACAGTTCACACGAGCTGCTCTTAAAGAGGGCGTGCCTGCTTTATCATGCCCTCTGCCTTATCTGCTGTTCTGAGACGTGTCGGCATCCAACAGAGCCCACTTGTACCTCTGATAAAGAAGTGTTCATTTGCTAGCTTCTCTCCACTGTTCTGTTTACTCTGAACAAAAACACAAGAGGGAGGGGGAATATATCAGAAGTAGTTCAAGCAGGTTGTTTTTCTAGCTGCCTGGCACATTATCTGCATGCAGCTCAGGACTGTGCTAGCCAAACGTTACGTAAAGGGCCAGGGCAACACCTCAGTGAACATTCTGTCTGCATTCGTCTGAAATGATAAAGAATGTCTGAAAACTGGAGTTGTTTCAAATGCACATGATGCTTTTCTCCCTTCTTCAGGCCCCACCATCAGTATACCAACTTGAAGCCAATCCCCAATGAAAATAAGGGAATCGGCTTCAAGTTGGCAATGAAATTGGCAATGAAAATAAGAAACCCCTTCCTGTAAGACAGTGTCTAGCCCTTAAATACCAAAGATTGGCCAGAGGTGAGGGTTGGGGAGTTAAATGACAGACATTTGTTTCTCAAAGTTTTGGAGGCTAGGAAGTCCAAGATCAAGGTGCCAACAGGTTATCTGGTGTCTGGGAAGGGCCCTCTTCCTGGCATGCAGATGGCAGCCTTCTCCCTGCATCCTCACATGATGCACAGAGACAGCCTCTGGTCTCTCTTCCTCTACTTACAAAAATCTGAATCCTCTATGGGGGCTCCATCCTCATGACACTCTCTAAACCTAATCCCTCCCAAAGGTCGCCCCACCCGCTGCCAAATATCATCACATCAGCAATTAGGGCTGCAACAGAGAAAGGACACAAACATTCAGTCCACAGCAGTGAGAATAAATGGAAAAGTCAAAAAATAATTTTAGAAGCAGGGCCGTCCGTATGAAAAGGTGATGGTGACGCAATGGCAGGGTTGTTCCACCTTCCCCTGATGTTCAGTGGCTTTGACCTAACACGTGGCGACTCTCAACTGGGGCAAAGGAGCTCCACGGAAAATGCCAGCAGCAGGGAAGGACTTCTGGCTTCTGAATGTGGAACTGAATTCCTCAAGGGGATGATCTTAGTTGCAACAGTAATGGGTTTGAAGGTCAATGTGTGAGGTTCCAAAACTGACTGGTAGAACACGGCCACTGCATCAGGGAGTCACAGACACAGTCACAGGAGTAATCAGAGGACAGAGAGAGAAGCCAAATTCCTGGAGTTCTCATGGTATTTTCTTCATTTAATCCCTACAGAAGCCCCCTTCTATTTGGAGAAAGTAATTGCTTTTTCTTCTTTCGCACCAAAGCACTGAAAAATATTGCTACTGATACCTGCAACTAACAGGCTAACCTTCAATAAAGGCAGTTATTAATATATATGATTAATTTAACATAATAAAATCACATGTTTAATTACATTATAATGTATAATTTAATTATAAAATAAAAGACTTCCTTGATCCTCCATTTTCTTATTTTAAAAAAATCGCATTGTTTGAGAATAAAATGAGACGATGAAACAGGATGGCCCATATGTAGGAAGCACACTAAGCTTAGTTCTTTGGGGAGAAACTCTCTCCCAAGTATTTTCCAGGCCCTGACGCTCAGAATGGACACACCCCCAGAGTCCGCACTCACAGGTCTCGGTCTTCCAGGGGGATGGCGGCCGTGGGGCATTTAATTCCAAAGCTGGTAAGCCGGCATGGATCTTCGGTTGACTTCCCCGCACATTCAGGCCTGGGCTCTGAACTCACAGCTCATTAATAATGATGCACGTATGCTGGGCAAACATGTGTCATGTGGCAAAATTCTCCCCAGTAAAGACCCAGAAGAAAGAGCTTCATCAAATACCACAGCACGCCTTAGCCTTGGGCTTTGCTTTTCACTTGTTTGGCTTCTGAGATGTCCTGTTTTTGCCAGAGTCAAAACAAAGGACATGAACGACCCCGGCGTGGTAGCCTAGGAAGCGGTCTGCACTGAATGCCCTGAGCTCCGGGCTCCTTGTCTTCTGACGTGTGTGTGGATCAAGGCCTGCACCGGAACCAAGCACTTATTACCACTAACACAAGGGCCATACAACTCTGTGGGTGCTAGTTGTAAAAACAACAGAATGGGAAAAGGGTGGCAGGCGAGAGGTAGATAGATAGGCAGATAGATAGATAAATAGGTAGATAGATAGATAGATAGATAGATAGATAGATAGATAGATAGATAGACAGATAGATAGATAGACAGATGTAATATTATATATATATTTAAACTTTATACATGTACTTAGTATTTGTTATAACACAGGCTCTTAGAACTGAGAGACGGTGGTCTGGCAGCTTATATTCTACGCCGAACAGAGTGAGGCCCAGGAAGTGAAAGCTTTGCTCAGGATCACAAAGCGGACGCAGAGTAAAAACCCAAACTTGCTTCCCCCTCAACCCACCCCCCAGCCCATTGGCCTTGGATGGATGAACAAGGAAAGAATAACAGAAGAAGTCTGAAACAGATCAAGAAGCATCTTGTCTCCTCACAAGGAGACTCTACCTGGGGTTTGCTGTGAAGCTGCCTGGGACATAAGGACCCTAAACGGCCACTCTGTAGGACAGAGCCTCCTGCCCAGCCAGCCCCAGATGCAGAAAATCCAGCTCTACGCCTCAGCTCAGCCCCTCCAACTGATGACACTACAATTTCACGGCGAGGCTCACACAGGAGACCGAGCCCTCAGGGACCAAGAGCAGCCCTGGAGTGATGCTGGGTGGCGATGCGGGTTCTCCCCTGCTCCTACTGCCTCCTCTCTCGGTAGCCACTCAGTGGGGACCGGCTGTCAGCAATTTCCTTCCTCCAACAGCTGGGAGATGGTTTTCTGCAGTTAGCTGCCATTTGTTTCAATTATGTGTATTAATCACAGCCTTCATCCTGATGGTATTCTTCAGGAAAAAAAATATCAGGGCTTTTGTTTTTTAAACCAAGCTGCTTCCTCACACAGAACAGACTTCGGGAATGGAAAGAGAAAGGGAAAATGATAGGTCAGAGGCAATTTGAGTTCAAGTGCAGCAGTGGGTGGGTGGGTGGGTGGGGAGGACATCTAGCCCACTGAAAGGGAGGATGATAGTGCAACTTGGGGACAGTGACATAACACCATATGGTCTAACACCACAAACAGAGAGCCCGGCAGTGGAATTTGTAATCGTGTATAAATGTCATTCATTCTTTCATTATACATTAAGTCATTTTTTTCAAGCCACACCAGGCAGGGCATTTCAGGTGTATATTAAGCTCCTACTATGTGCCGAGCTGCATGTTCTTCCAGAAACCCTCGGTTGTGTTTTAAGTAAAAACAAAGGGAACTGAGAATTATTTCAGAAGCAGAGTGACACAGTCTCACACCACCCATGCCCATCTGTGTCTTCTAGAGGCTATTATTCCCTCATTTTTATTTAACAAACGTTTACGACAATCCAGCCCTAAGGCAGGCAATGAGCTATAACGTGTGCCGAATGTTTGCTGGTAAGCAGTGTTGCCATGGAACTCTGACATCACCTCATCAAGCTTGTAGTCTAGTGAGGGGACAGTCCTCCAACCACAAGGCTCATGGGGGGACGTAAGTGTGAATAATTGTGGTGAGCTCTGTGAAGACAAGATCAGGGTGTAACCCTGGCACTAATACAAAATAACAGTGAATGTGAACTGCAATTTAAAAATAAAATTGAAATTAAAAAAAGATCAGGGTGGTATAAGACAAGAGAAAAAGTGAGGAGGATTAGAGAAGTCCTCGTAAGGCAGCAGAATTAAAAGCTGAAACTTACAGATGAGCACCCATTAGAAGTTGGGAGGATGGGGATCGAGAGCCTGGCAAGGGCCGACGGGAGCTGGCGTGACGGGAGCTGGTGTGACGGGAGCTGGCAAAAGCGGCCGGTGGATGGGAAGTCGGGGAGAGCAGTGTAAGAGGAGGCTGCAGAGGTGGTCAGGGCTTGGTCATACTGGGCTTTGCAAACCTTGTCACAGGGTGTAGACTTCGTTCTAAACAATATAGGAACCATGAAAGGGTTTTAAACTTACACGGGCAGGTATGATTTAAAAGAGTACTCTAGCTCCTGTGTACCGCATCAACAGGAGGGACTAAGAGTGGAGCAGGGTGACTGTTGCTAGGCTCTGACGGTCATCCAGGTAACAGAGGACGGTGGCATAGAGTCGGATAGTGACCATGGAGATGGACACATGTGGGCAGATGAGAGGTTTAGTTTGGAGATAAAATCAACAACTGTTTATCTCTTTGAGCCCTTCATTCTCCTGACTTATAACAAAGGATCTACTAGTAATTGCCTTGCCAACTCTATAGGATTATGGTGAGAACCCAATGAAATAAAAATGGAATGTTACACAACCAAAATACTGTTGTTATTATGGTATTGTGACCACTGTGATACTGCCCACTTACAGTGGGTTTAAAACCTCAATCCATAAGAAATAACCAGTCTAAGCTAAGCAGGGCGGTGGGAGAAGTGTCCAGACATTTGCGTTATATGGCCAAGACCCTGATGAACGTGAGTGCAGGCCACACGGAGGCTTTTCACTGCCCGGGCCCCCCACCATTCAATGGTAGAAAACTAGGCGGCGAAGGAGGCTTAGTCACATGCTTTGCGGCCACTAGAGTTCCACCAGCTACTGAGCCCCCATCTGGTCTATTTCTGCGATGAGGGCCCACGAGAGTTCTTTCACTGCCTAATTCACGATGAGAGAGTGCCTTGGGCAAAACTGACCCAGGAAATTGCCATCTAGCATGATCCTATATTCTTTAAGACTTCCCAGAAAGAAAATAATGCCTCAAAGAGATTAACGGACTTAAGAGGGTAAAATACGTTTTCTGTGGGGAGATATAGGTATGTGTGTGTATACATACAGCAAAACGTCCTTTGAAACATGGAGTCCTTAGAGGAATGATTAAGCCTTTAAGCACCAAAGATTTCAAATATTCAGTATTTTTAAGGAGCTATTTCTAAAGTGTACTGCATGTTTTCCCTGCTTTAGGAGACACAGTATGTTGGGCCTAAGTTGCTTAATTTAGAAGAAAAATGATACGGTATCATTCTGGCAGTGCCACCGTCTTTCTATATGTCCTTGGATAAATCATCTACCTTCTCGCATGTAAAACAAGGTTCTTTAACTAGCTCAGGGCTTTGCAAAGCCTTTAGGGTGAAGAAGCAATTTCAGTTTTGTTTTTTAAATTTCCAATCAATCCTGGTCAATGCATGGCCATATAAGGTAGCTCATGCCCCACGTGACTCACCAGGTGAGTTTGAAAACACAGAGTTGTTGACATCCGTCCACTGACCTGGTCTGATCCCCAAACACTGCTATCAAAGTGTTTAAATGGTTATTCTCAGTTTCAATAAGTACATCTTCATGGATAAATAACAAACCATTCTTGGGCAGCACTGATCTGCAAGAAACACTTTGAGTAGCCCAGAGCCACGTGATGTCCGACATCCATCCAACCCAAAAAGACTAGGATGTTATGATCTCGATGAACACCCCTTGTTCACTAGTGCTTTAATAAGGCTAAGAAATGTTGGTCCCTGGAAGCTCTTTCCTCGAGTTCATGATTTCTGAGCGTGTTTTTCTGACTTGAGATTACACTCGGTTCTCTTAAGTTCCCCTGAGGCTGCTTCCTGTGCCCTGAAAGAGTCTAGTTTCCTGAGCTATTCCATTAAGACTTCCTTCTGTGCCCCACCCCAGGGTGGGGGTGGGAGCCTCTGTCCCTGCTGCCTTCTTCCCTGCTCACAGTAGGTTTGGCCACTTCCAACATTCTCCACCAATTCTACTCGCGGTCTCTAGCCCAGCTCTTGGCCCTTCTGTCTGACACTAAAACTAAGTTCTAAGTCTTCTGGCTAATCCCATTCCTGTCCTACAGGAGAGAAAAAAAAAGTCCATAAAACTCCATGGGCTATGAGACAATTTTTCTCTAGTTTAAAGGTTATACCCTGTCATCTCTGGCTAACTTTAGATTAACAGTTGTTTGGGAAGTTTCAAAATTCTAAAAGCTAGATAAAGGGCTTATTATTCTTACATTTCCTTCAATAATGAAGAAAAATCAGATAATGGGGCAATTTCTGAACAGTCTTCTAAATGCTGAAGTCTATTAAAATGATAAAACATTTAAAAATATTTCTGAATCCTCAAAGTGCTCATGAACCAGCCACTTTTGCTTTTTAAGAATAAAATATCACTACTAAAGTAGTGTCAATTCTGAATAAACACATTTCTATTTTTATATTACACCAACGGTGGATGAGGGGTGGCAGCAAACCCACTTTAGAACTTAACGCAGCCAAGCAAATCAAAGGGAGCAGAGAGAGGAGATGACAAGGGAGTCGGCGAGCAGAGCACGCCTGCGGCAAAGGAGCTGCTTCTCACGCGGCAAGGGTGTGGATTGATAGACCGTCGAAGTGGGATAAGCTCTAGTCCCTGCCAGTTCTACCATTGCGTGATTGCGTGATATGACACGAAGGTTCTTTCACTCTGAGGAACGATCCACAGGAAAGGACTACAGAGGGACTGAAACCAAGCAGCAGAGCCGCCCATCATTTTAGCTGGATTTCCATAGCTTCTTCTCCTACCAGAAGAGCATTTTGCCAGAGGCCTGTTTGAGTTGCCACAGCTAAAATCGGGTATTTCTGCCAAAGAACAGAGCCCATTGCAAGAGTTTCAGTGTGCAGGAATTTGAGAAGGAAAGAAAAAAAAAAAAGGAAACATTGCAAACAGGAGAGGAACAATACAGAATAGCAATTTTTGTTTTTGTCACAGATGCATTCAAAAACCCAAAACCTTGGTAGGGTCACTTCCCAAGGCTGCAGACCTGGTGAGTGGCAGAGTGAAAACCCTGGTCCGTGTGGCTCAAGCCAGTGACTTGAACAGCTATCCTGTATTGTCTTGTCCATACAAATCTTGCGTACGTTCTCAAGGAGCCAGAGAGCCTGTTAAAACCCCCCACTGTGAAATACAAGCATTGTTCTCTTTTTCAGCACAAATCATTCTTCCTTATGATTAAAAAGCCACTGTACTTGTTACTCGTACTGCACCTCCTCCAGGTGTCCACGTGCATTTTACGTCCTTCAGCTCTTTCCCTGGCAGCCATTACCAGAAATGAAAACATAATCAGAATGTCCCTTCTTACTCCACTTGTAAACCTCCCAAGACCAAATGAACTCAGGAACTCTATCTCAGACCTGTCCAGGCTTTAGGGAAGGCGGAAGCTATACAGAGTCCAACCAAGAAGATCTAAGAAAGAAATCTTAATCAATGGCAGCAACTCTGAGGGAGGACTCCAGGTCTAGCGAGGATGCCGCTTGGTTCTCAACGCACCGTGTGGTCTTCTGGCAGAAGGCAATGCTGGCATCCACCAAGATGCCCACTTGCAAGACAAAGAGCACACCGTGACTTTTCTGTGTGCCAAGAGCACATGATTATACAATGATACAATGAAAGGTAATGAGCAAACAGAGATGGAGTAGGTTTAAAAAAAACAGAAAGAAAAATAATCCAATCTTATCAGCAACCGAGGCCCCTTGTCAGGCAGGATCTGCAAGAAGCTATTAATGTAAGTTAAGATCTTAAGAGCTTCCTTCTGAAGACCCAAAGCCCAGGGGACTTGTTCTGGGCATGCAGATTACTCAGTGAGAAACAGGGGCTGACACAGGGAGTGGGAGTTGGTGGCCCCGCAGCACCAGGTAGCAGAGAGGGAAGAATACAGTTCAGGGGCCAGTTTAGGGAAATCGGGGTTGGAATGAAGGTTCTGACACTTGCTTCCCCAACGTCGGACACATGGTTCAAGTCCTCTGAGCCCTTTTTAAAATCTGTAAACTAAACATCAGCACCCAAGCCCTGCTCATCTCACATGGCTGTCTCATCACGCAAATGAAAAAAGGAAGTGTGTTTGGAAATGCTTTGTACCTTGTAAATCATTATGCAAATAATCGCTATTATTATACAAGTATGCTTTCCTGCATCCCCTTAAGTGATTGAGAGAGACAGGAAAAAAGGGAGGGAAAATGAAAGAAGTGAAAAAAAAAAAAGAGAGAGAGAGAAGAGCTATAGAGAGGGGAGGGATGGGAAAGAAATGAGGAAGAGGGAGAAAATTCTGCCATGGAAAAGAAGGAATAAAAAGAAATGGAGGGAAATAAAGAGAAATCAGAGCTGGTACAGTAACAAATAAATCCCCCCAGCATGACAGCCTTCTGCTGAAGCATTTCATTTTCCCACAACATAATGGTGTGTTATTGCCCATTATCTGTTCTGTCAGCGCCAGAGCAGAGTCGATATTAAATGAGGGGCAGCTGCATTTAGCTGCCGTTTTTTCAGCTGTCTTCACGTTGCTATGGAGACCAGTTGTTTCTCAGTGAACCTGCCAGGAAAGCAAGGCGGAATCGGGTGGAAGGGGGAGCGAAGGCGGCAAGGGGTAGGGGTGCCAGGGTGGGGAGTGAGAGGAAGGCCAGGGGTCAGGGCCCGGGGCAGGGGCAGGGGCATGGCAGAAGAAAGAATAGCACGGAGCTGTATTGTCAAGCTCTGCTCACACCCGATACATCAGCCATTTGGAAAACATTATTGACATTCCGGGGGCCCCACACAGCCCAGCCACCCTCTAGTCACTTGTCTACTCAAAGCTGAGTGGTTTTGGGGCTCTGAAACGGTCACAGATGCCTTCTTTCTACTCCATCCGCTTCACACCCCCAACCCCGGCTTCTTCACTTCTAGCCTGGTGCCCAGCTGGGGGAATGGTTTTGGCTCTCTGAATGTTCGGCCTTCAGAATAGGAACACCGGTTTCACAAGGATACACACCTGGCCTCTGCCCCATCCATAAGTATCTTTCTAGAACATATTTATTTTTTCACATAATTAGAGACTTTTACGTTTATATAGGACTTTAGGAATCACTGAGCCAGTCAGGTTACACAGAAGAGAAGTAGGCTGGGCGGAGTGACCAGCACCGACCCCAGGGTGCTGGGCCTCGAGAGGACTGAAAAGCTGGACACTTCAGCCAACAGGGGCAGCGGCCCCGTGCCCTTGGGGGAACAGGAACACGCTTGATCAGATCTGATTGTTCCACAGATTCCAGAAATCTTTCTTTCTGAGTACAATCTCCAATTTTTAAAGGTCGGCTCAACTTTTTTTTTAAACAGTCTGCATTATAGTTACGTGGGCTGTCAGTTTGCAACTTACTTTACTCCAGCTTTATTTTTAAATGAGGCCTAGGAAGGCTAAAGGTCAAGAAACCTAACCAATCTTTTCACCGTCCCATATATAACTCATCCTTCCGTCATCTAATGTCTCTCCCCTCCCCCCACCCAGTTACACAGCGGGAGAGGAAGAGAGCTGTGAATTCACTTTTCCTGGGGCCTCCGTCTCATTGGTGTCATGCATGAATCTGCTCACGAGACAAATGTTTTCCAAGAGCCCTGCAAATTTTGTTTGAGCCCTGAGAAGGAGACCCCAGGTTAGTGTTTTGTGAGCTTAACTCCCATGAACACCTGTGCCATGCCTTTCCCACTACACTCTCCCTTTTCTGGCCTTTAATTACAAACGACAAAAACAAGGAGAGTGATCATTTACCAAGCACTTACTAGGTGCTAAAATGTGCTTAGCGTGTACTTGCTAGCTGAATTCTCACAGGACTTTTCGAGTCATATACTATTATTACCCCATTCAACAGATGGGAGAACTGAGGGTCACTCACCTGCACAAGGTCACGCAACTAGTAAGAGGTCAGGCCAATAATCACACCCAAGTCTGTCAGACTCCAAAACTCAAGTGCTTAATCCCTAAATTGTACCATCTCCTACAAATTATAGGAGCGTTCCGGAGCCTAATTTTATGTAAAATGATACTCATTTCCTCTTTTTACCCTAAACTTTAAAGTAGCTTGTCTGCTTTTCCCAGGGTTGGGCTTACTGTAATGTCCTCATCAACAGTAAGCTTAATTAATAAGCTCTTCCACTGGAATCGCATGACCCAGGTCACCCTTTTTCCCTGAGATTCTCTCCAACCCCCCATCCTGTCTTTACTTCCTCCTCCCAATCACCACCACAGTAATTTTTCCATCATGTCATTCTGTTCTCTTACGTCAATCAATGTCTCCAGTCATCAGTTCCAGGATGAACCGCAGCACCTAACTGAGCCCTTCAAAGCCTTTATGATCCGACTTCCTTGGTGACCTGGCCCATGCCGTCCCCTGCGGCCTCATCCCCGTTCACTTCCCCAAAGCAGCTTAACACCTGCCCTCCTCGCCCAGCCACAGCTTCCCAAGTACCGCCGACTGCTACATGCCTCCATGTGCCGAGCCCTTTGCCGGGAATCCTCTTCCTCTCCCCCTTGTCTAGCTGGGCGCCGCTCATCCTACACAACACAGTTCAAGCCTCATCTCCTCCAGGCAGCCTTTGTGACCCCAGGTCTAAGTCAGACGCCCCTCCTATAAGTGTCCCTGTCTCCTGGGGTGCCTCTATCGTAGAAATCATCATACCGCATTATAATCTTTGAGGGCAGGGACCCTGCCGGGCCACTCGATCCTGGCGCATTGTGGGTTGTCATTAAATAATTATGGAACGAACTGCCCATCTTCGCTGACAAAGAAATAAGGTTATTTCTAAATCTGTACAGTCACCTCTCCCTGACAGTAAATGCAACTGATCAAGTGACAAAGAGATCAATAACAAGAGTTTCCTTGTCCACACTACACTGTGTACATGGCTTCCTAAAACACAGTTCTCCTGTCAATTGCCATGCTCCAACCAGTGAGGGTTTAGTGTAGAAGCTGTGTGAGTATGCACGTAAATACACGCACACATAAATTAGTGGATCTATTCATTAAAACAGTAAAGAGAAATGTTCTACACACTTGCATTTGGGATATATGAGTTCACAGTGTGGCTTCGGATGACAACAACGGTGGCAAGTCTCTCTTGGATGCAGGAGCATTGCAGTTTAGGTGCTCCAAACGCAACTGGGTGAGAAGCGGGACACCTCAGGCCCACAGCGAGAACTGTACCATGGCCCTTACGTCAGTGGACAGCGGTTGCCTGCTATGCCACATGCCGATCGCCACTACTTCCGTCTCCACCAACATCCTCATGGTCCAGTGTCAGTTTCACGGCTCTCTTTGTGCCTCAACATTTTTCTCTTAGCCAAGAGCCATTGTTTTCCTATCTCTAATTATCATTCCAAAGGCCTAAAAGCAGAATTTTCCCATGTTGCTTGCACACCAACCAACTTCTCCAGCTGCCCGTAACAGTCATGCCCTGACCCCCACCCCCAGCTCCACAGTGCCCAGAAGAGCATTTAGGACTGTCTGTAAGACAACGCTTTTACTTTAGCATCTTAAAAATCCAAGGCCAAAAATGTCCCCTAGTGGCAGAGAGCCTCTGGAATATTTGAGGAAGGAAGAAGGACAGACTGCCAGTTACTTAAGCACACAAACGCACAGAAACTTCAACACAAACCATAGCTTTAATTTGAGAGCAGCAACATGACATGCCTGGTTCCACCGTTATTTATCAGCAGGTAACTACCCATTACATCCAAATAACACATTTGATAGGAATAAATCTGGTAGGAAAGGTCCCCGTGATAAGGTCACAAAGCAAGTACTCGGCCCTCTACACCCTTGTACCCTCAGCTTCTAGCACGTGCCAGGCACACAGTAGGTTCACAATAATAGAACTGACCCACAGAGGGGTGTGGGGGACTTGCAGACTTCTCATGGCTGGGTTGATGATGATAGAGTAGGCTGAGCCAAACGAAGTAAGGTCGCTGTCTCAGGACAGTGAGCCAGCCCAGGTTTGCTCCAAGAGATGCTGGCACCGCCTGAGTTCTAATTAGACCTTGGTCCTTTGGGATTAATAAACAAGCCAGCTCAAAAGAGATAGGCAAAGAGGATGGGGTGCTTCCCATGGACGCTTCACCAGGATGGAATCCATATTTTAGACTTCACCTCTGAATTCTCGAACTAATGATCTTGTAATAAAGCAGTGCACTAGAGTGAATGTTCGCATCAGTCGAGACAGCGCTGGATACTCCAAGGGGCAGGGAAGGGAAGCGACCTTCTTCCAGGGTCAAAACGGAGCTCTCCCTCCACTCCTCTGCAACCTGGCAAAGGCTGCTCGCAAAGCTCATGACAGCCTGAGACCCCGCAGATGATGCAGCTCTGACCCTAAGAGTTCTGGGCATGCCAAGCAGAATCCCAGGAAATTCACCCACGAAGGACAGGGGCAGGGTAAATGATGAAGACAACCTAAAACCACGGAAGGTTAAGGAAAAGGCTTCTCCCTTAATAACTCAGGAGCCACAGTTTCTGTTTAGACACTTAGGAATACACATTCTTTGAAAATACTCATTGAGTTTTTATTTTTTTTAATTCCCCAACAAGAGCTAATTCAGTTTGTGAAGAAGAACAAATTTGGGCTTTGCAAGAGAGGGTGTATAATGTTTGTCAACACACTGTCAGGTGCTGAGCAAGAAACACCCCCGAGGTGACTCTCTCCTCTGAAAGAAGCCCTTGGCTCCATCAAGGACTGGACCATGGAACCGGCAGTACATTTCGTTCAGAGAATGTTTATGGGGCACCTAAGACACCACAGGCTGCAGCAATGCAGACTGGAATAAGACAGGGCCCTGCCTTTAAGGAGTTCATGGCCTCGTGGGAGAGACATTAACTGTTCACTGAAATATTAGGAGAGGTCCGAATACAGATCAGATAAACTCAGGAAGACTAAGGAAGGGGACAAAGATAGGCAGGGATGGTGACACAGCTGAGCTAGTCCAGAAGAACGAGTAAAAAGTTGGCTAGGGGAAAAGACGGAAAGAGTTTCCAGGCAAAGGGTCAGAGGGAACCACATGACCGGAGAAAACTTAGGCTGGTATTTTCTAACTAAAATTGTCAGACAAGGGCATGGTCTTGTCATAAGACCACAAAGTACCCACAGGGGAAAATAAGTCCAGAGATATGCATTGAAAACAGCTTGTATTTATAGCCCACATCTATTTTTTTAGGTGTTAATGTGTAAAGCTCTAGGGGAAAAAAAGTGGTTATTGCCATAAGGGGAAAACAAATACATTCCTTTGATTTTTCTAGTTTCAAGAAATTCATCTTTTCTTTTAGACTTAAACCCATGTCCCTCTTCCTGCTTGATCTTTTTCCTCTCTCTTCCTTTTCGTTCTCCACCACCTCTCACATTTTTGGGATGCTTAATAGAGCCATCATCGACCTTCCTTCATACATTTTGTCATTCTGCTAATCCTAAAATATTAAAAACACGTAGACACACACACACACACACATACACCCCTACCTACTCACATACCTACAGTCACATGACAACTCCATATGTTGACTTGTATGATTATTTTATGTTTTTTAAATTTTTTACTCATTTTTTGTTGTTATTCTATTACAGTTGTCCCAATTTTTCCCCCTTTGCCCTCCTCCTCCCATCCCACCCCCTGCTCCCAAAGCCAAGCATAGCACCCTTCCTTTGAAAGGCAGTTCAATATTTACATGTAGACATTTCATACACCAATGGAAACGGAAGCCTTTCCCAACTTGCTCAATATGGTTTACTATTATACCACCTAACACATGTGAAATATGATTCTTCTGGGTTTTTTTTTTAAAGAAATCCCAACAAGTATAGATGCTTAAATAGAGCACTTTCAGCTTGTGTTTGCAAAGGGTGTGAAATGAGTAAAGATTTGATAGAAAAATACTCAGAGATGGCACCTCCCATATTTTTCATCACTGTGTGTAATAAAGCTCCTTGCCCAGGAGCAGTTTTACGTGACATTAAATTCCAAGATCTCTCAGGGTTTGCTTTGGTCTGACTGGAATGCCTAATGAGGGGCGAGACCCGGTATGTATTATTCACTTGGATTTCCCCCTCTGGATTTCTTTTAACATTCCAACAGCATCGCTCAAACAGAATTTCTCTCTCCTTGCTTTATAGGGCGCAGTCATTCACTCCCAGCAGCACCTGTGTGTTAGAGTCCAACTTTTCCTCTGAGCTCCAAGGCAACGCTTGAACTTCTACAGTTGGATGTCAAGGTACAAACGACTCCTTGTTCTTGGACAGTGAGGACTGTGACATCAAAGGTGATTCATCTCATCAAAATACAACCAATTTCCTCTTGAGCCGGAGGAAAGATTATGACTTAAAACTCAAAAGAAGCGAAGACGACTCTAAGTCAACTTACGGGTGGAAGGTGAGGAGCTGGTAGAAAGAAAATCAAAATCCTTTGCCTCATGCCAGGTCTCTCCGGAACCAGGCCACTGGGTACATGCTCTGAGATAAATCTTTGAATGTGAATCCCCTAAGCTCCTGACCATGTCTTTTCTGAATCTGCTTTAGAATTTTCCTTTAGAGATTAACATTATGCAGCTCCTGGACACAGGGCAGCAAATGTCAGAGGCCAAATAAAACTGATGAAACCCTGAAACAGGGCAGTATAGTAAACACACAGAGGAAGGATCAGCCTGCAAAGACATTTGAGGAGCGGAATTACAAGACCTGGTGACAAATTAGAAGTCGAAGGTGGAGGGACAGACGGGGTGAGCAAGAGGAAGAACTACAGGTAATCACTGAGTGATGGAGTAAATAAAGCCTTCTGTTGTCGCCATTCATTTCTACTCTCCCAAGGAGAAACAGAGAAGTAACTTTTGAGGAGCAGAGAATAAATTGACTTAGATGCATTATTTGAGGTACCTGAGGGACAAACAGGTGGAACAAACAGGTCTAAGAGGAAGCTAGAAACGGGTCTGGAGTTCAGGAGAGTGAGCCGAGCTGGCCATTGAACTTGAGGCTCATGAACATTAAGGTGATGGTTGAGATTATCCAGAAAGAGGGTGTTAGGAGAAGATAAAGGAGGGTGGGGACAGAACCTTCAGGAGCACAAGCACTTCACAAGGAACCGAAGGACAAGCTGTCAAGGTGAATGAAGGAAGAAGGCAATCAGGTGTCACAGAGGCCACAGGAAGGGAAAGGAGACCCACCCGTCAAAGGCTGTGGTTCTAGGCTTCTCAGCTCTGTCTCACATGTGAACACAGAGGCCGGCATTCAACCGAGGGAAGAAAGTGAGCCCCCAGGGTCAGAGAGCACACACTTCTGACTTTACGACAGTATATGTGACAGGAAGAGTTGTCAGGGGTGACATATAAATATCTTTCAGTTGGGGCATTTCTAGCCCCCAGCTGGTAGAGCCACCTGCTCCCCCATAAGACTCGGCCATCTCCCCATCTGTGCTTCTGTGCCACCAGATCAGGAGCGAGAAGGCCTGGCAGCAGGAACTGGGTCAGACACTAGCAGCCCCACTGCCGGGCACCTAAGACCAGCACTGACATGGGACAACACTGGGAATAACTGACTTTGTTCTTCACGCCCCCTGCACGCCCCTCCCCCCATGGGGCACTCTCTCTTACCCCTAAAGCACAAACGACTGAGTCTAGTTTAAAGTGGTACTTCAGCCCTCTGTGCGCCGGGAAAGAATGGCATGGCTTGGCGTGCAGTGAAGTGCTTCCAGAAATTTCTTAAGTCCCCTCACCCACTGCCTGACTCAGCCTGCCGCTATAGCTGATCTTCCCACCACCACCCAACACATCTCTGCTCACCTGCTCATGGGACCCCAGCCCCTCCTGCTCATTCTTCCCCTCTTTCCTGCCCATTGAACCCTTTCCCAGCAAACAGCTCAGAATCACCACAGGCGCCCTGATGCATGAGTTCACAAGGGCTTCCCAACAGCAAGGTGATTTTTCAGAGAGTGATCTGGTTGAAACACTAACAGGCTGCAGGGACGAAATGTTAGGGGAACAATCGGTAACGTACGTGATTGTCGAACCATGTGCTGTGCCCCTGAAACTAATACAAAATAAGATTGAACGTAAACTGTAATTTAAAAATTAAATATAAAAAGATGTTAGGCTGCTCTCCCTCTCGGGAGCAAGCCCCACCTTTCCCTTTCCCCTCTTCTTCCTCCTACGCACATTATCTCTACCTTTCCCTCTCCTGGGCTCCAAGGGCCCTTCCGTTGCCTCTGTGACTTGTTTCCTGAGCCTTTACGGCCCGGCTGGCTCACTTCTACTATCTAACTTTCTAAATAAGCTTTCTCTTATAACTTAAAAAAAATTTTTTTTTCATGTCAAGAGGATAAATGACTGGAAGGGATGCTGGCAGGGTTGGGGGTACAGAATAAAAAGGAATAATCAAAGGTGATCCTGAAGCGTGGGAGGCAAGAAGTGCACAGGCAAGAAATATAGGCTCTGATGTTGTAGAATCACCTATAAAATGCTGGCTTTAGGTGAACTCTCCCTGAAAGGCACTAGATTGTTATAAGTGAACTATATGCTGGGAAGAGTAGGGAGTGAGAAGTAAGATTAAATTTCTATTATGAAATTTAAAAGGTAACTCACAAGCCTCATTTTCAAAAGAAGAAATGCAATATGCTATAAAAGAAGGTCATTTAAACCCTCAGCCTCTTTACCAGCCTAAGGAGTGTTCCAAACTCCTTAGATGAAAAGCCTGTGTTTTCTCAAAGTGTCCCTCCCCAACTCTGTGAAATGTATCATTTCCCCCTACTTCCTTTCCATGACTTAAACAGTTGGAAGGACAGGCCTGAGTACACCAGGCCTTCCTGCCGAAAGTGTAAGGGAGGCTGGCATACCCGATTTAGCTTTGTCCCTGCCTCGATGTCATTTTGGACTTTTTCCTGGCAGTGGAGGTCATGCTACTCTCATCCTACTACACGCTGCAGCCTCTCCACAAATTAGGCCTCTTGTTTAATTGCCTGCTACAAAGGGCCAATGTCAGAGTGAGGGAACCCCACTGAGAACTCTTTACCTGAGCCCAAGATTGATAATGAACATGTGACCTTCAGCAATCCACCTCTTTTGCTATGAGTCAAGGGCACTGCCCTTCTTGAAATAATCTCCACCTAAACCCACTTTCAATTTTACCTGAAAAGCCATTTAAAGTCTGAACCATGATACTATATGCTGTAGAGACCATGAGTCCCAGCAAAGGCACGGGCCCCCAGACGGCCTTGCTCCTCTGCAAACCTTGGCCAATTAGTACGGCGTTGGCTCCTTCTGCTCCAACTGCGTATAACCCTCTCTTCAAAGCCAAATGTTTAAAAGCCTCATCCATATTAACCAGCTCCCCTCGGGAAGTGTTAATTGGAAAAGCACATAATGATATCTGTTTGCTAGAGGCAACATCTAACCAAGGCGGAAGTGACACAGCAAATGTGTGATGGTGACAGCAGATTCCAGGTGCCTTGGCTACCCCAAAACACAGACACTTGACCTCAAAAGTAGCAGGAATATCGCAGCCCTACAGCTGGGTATTATATATGACTCTGGGCAACACAAGATCTCTCTGTGCTGAAGATGTGACCCCCAGAAATGGGAGAGATGAGGCACCCTCTGCCTCCTCTCAAGTCAGAGTTGTGCTGAAACGCATCCCTGCACCCCACTGATGCTCTGTGTTCCAGGAAGACTCTGTGAACCCTGGCTCCTGTCCTAGCTGCACCACCGAGCCAGTAACTGTGGGGGAGATGCTCTGCAGTCTGCTCCATTTCAGCCACTAGAGGGCAACAGAGTCACATGCACTCCCCGGGATCTGGTTCCATCACCTGAAAGGAATCAATTGTGCAGACCCACTACCATGTTCCTAATATTGAAGGCTATGGTTATTATCCATGAAAAAGAGGTCTTCAGGGTCTCCTACATTATGAGGTTGTCTAGGTTCTGCTTTATCTTGTCAACTTGTCTATTCCAGTTGGCCCACAGCTGTGAGCCAGTGACCATTCAAGTTCTACATCTTCAAGGCTGTTTTAAAAGTCCTTCTGCTCCTACTTCCAGTGAAGCTACCATCAATAACTCACCACCCATGTCTTCCTGAGATGGCAACAACCTGCCAAGAGTCATCAACCACAGCCACACTTATGCTCTCTTAACTCATGGATGCGGTCACATCCCCTTGAACCATGGCCATCCCTTGCCACCCCTTGAAACATGGCCATGGACACCCTTGAATCGTGGCCATCTCCTATGTCCCCTTGACCATGGCCATCCCTCGCATCTCCTCTGTCCATGGTTACCCTTGTATCACCCGGAACCATGGACGCCCCCTTATATTCCCCTGAAAAAAATCTCAAAGACTCAGAAAGATATAAAAATATGGAGTTGGGTTGGGAGGGGTATGATAAAACAAAGGTTTCTCTGAAAAAAAAAATGGAATGGGAAAAAAAAAAACTATCCCCAATCTGCAACCTTATAGTTAGAAAGGCCCTTGGAGATATCTAGCCCAATCCTCCTATTCCAGAGGAAGAAGAACGAAGGCCCAGAGAGTTCTGATGGTTTGTCCAAGGTCAATGTATTGAACACAGAGCCAGGTCTAGCCCTGAGGTCTCCTAGGTCCCTGGAGTATTCTTTCCTGTG
The DNA here is from genome assembly GCA_004026545.1 of Mormoops blainvillei. Taxonomy (NCBI): domain Eukaryota; kingdom Metazoa; phylum Chordata; class Mammalia; order Chiroptera; family Mormoopidae; genus Mormoops; species Mormoops blainvillei. The sequence goes on from PVJD01009738.1 coordinate 54,308, forward strand.
CCCATGGAGCCTTGAGACACTAGATAGGGGTATAGGTAGAAACTGGAAGAGAGACAAAAAACAGGGTTTTCACCATGTCCTGTGAAATCAGATTCAGATGCCTAGAAAGAAAGGGCAGTCCTGGCCGGTGTGGCTCAGTTGGTTGGTGCATCGTCCCGTAACCAAAAGGTTGTGGGTTCCATTCCCCTTCAGGGCACATACCTAGTTTGGGGGTTTAATCCCTGGTCTGGGTGCATACGATCCCCAGATTGGAGGCAACCAATCAATGCCTCTCTCTTGCATCATTGTTTCTCTCGTTCCCTTCCTCTCTCCCTTCCCCTCTGTCGAAAAAGCAATGAAAAAAATGTCTTCGGGTGAAGAAAGAAAGGAAAGAGTGAGCCAGCAAAGGGCTTTTAGGTGATGAGCAAGATGGTAACCTGGGGCATCCCAGGGAAGGGTTATGGTTTTAGCCAACAAATCCAGATACACAGGCAAAGCGAGACAGCCTTTATCTGGAGCCCATACTCAAACCTTGGAGAAAGGAAGATTTCTTCAGCTTTTGCCATCCCACAATGCTACTTCAAGGTAAACTTAAAACTACTTCTCCTTCCCTGGGAGAAGTGGGATCTTATCTTTAATTATAGAAAGGAGACATTTACTTCCTCTTTGTGAGCAGTTAGAGGGACATTTTATACAGGGGGCTCATCTGCACACTTTGAAAGTGACCTCGCGGAGCGCCCCTTCTCCTCAGCCCTTCCGGTGAGGCAGACCCCCCCCCCAACCTGCCCCCCTCACGCCACAGGGCTGCAGGTTGCCTCACGCCCCACCGACTCCGCTTCAGATAGTGGTCACGATGTTTCCCTCAATATCTTCTGTGGCTTTCAGGGTGAGAAAGAAAGACAGAAGGGGCCCCCCGGAAGATATTCTGCCCGCTGATCTGGAATCGAGGACTTTCGCAGCCTCCTCTTCGTCGCCCAATGTCACACAGCAGTGGGCTTTTTGCGGCTCCCTCCTTGCTGTTTGATCTTCTGTCGCCAGGACTTGGGCTGTTCTCTTCATTTCCATTAATTAATTATGCTCTTCAGACTGCATTTTCAAAGCCCTGACAGGGGTGGGAGGAAGGTAGCAACTTTACTAATGAAGTTATTATATCACTTCCAAAAGTAATGATGATGCAACAAAGTGAACAAAGGACATTTGAGTAACTGAGTAAGAAACCACACGTCTCCCCACCTCCCTGTAAGGATGCTCAGGTGCATCACTACCTGTTTTCTTAGGCGCAGCCTCCCCGTGGTTGTTTAAGATGCTAATGTACAGAACTCTTAATGGCTCTGCAAATTGGTGTCGCAGGGGCCGAATAATGGTTTATTAGTGGTACTGGATCAGTAATGGCACAGTTATGTAGTACTTCTGTGAAAGCGTGTTCACATCTATTATCATGTGGAATCCTCGCAGTAACCTGAGAGGCTGCGGGGGGGATGAACACCTCCATTTTACAGGTGAGGGAAGCAGAGCAGAGGAAGTGACCTGATGCCTCCCGTAGGCCGCCAGCTGCCCCGCAGTCCCACACTAGGGTCCTGAGAGCAAGCCCTCGTCTCCAGTCACTACAACAGCTTCCACGGCAGAGAGCTCTGGGGAAAGCGCCATCCCGATGGAATTTCAAACTGCCACGTGGGTTTTCATTCTGTATCTGCAACCGTATGATGCAGTAACCTCAGGGCAGAGACAGAAGAGGCAGGAGGCAGAGGGCAGGTCGCGCGGTAAGACTTTAACCTGCGGTTTCTCAGCCTTGGCACGAATGACGTCTGGGAACAGGCAATTCCTTGTCGTGGGGCTGTCCTGTGCATCTAGCACGATGAGCAGCATCCCTGGTCTCTACCCACGAGGGGTCAGTAGCACTTCCCCCTCACCTGCCGGTGACAAAGAAAAATGTCCCCAGAGAGTGCTAACTGTCCCCTTGGGGTACAAAATTGCTCTTGGATTAGCCCATGAGGGTATGACATGTAACCTGCATCTCAGTCTCTCTCTCTCCTCTTCCCACCCGTACCGCTACCCAGCAGAGGTTTCTGAGCTATTCGTTCTGAATGGAGATTGCTGAAAGTGTCTTGCTCTTGAGTTGAAGCTTGTTTCTCTTTTTAGATGAGCCATCTTGAGATGCGTATCTTATCTCTGGAAGTCTCAATGGACTCATTTGTCAAATGTGAATCGTACTACCTGCCTTCCACGATTTTATGAAGATTAAATGAAATAATATAGACGGAGGCTGAGCTTGGGGACTGGGACAAAGTAAGCATCCAAAAATATATAACCAGAATTATTTTGGAGGGGGAAAACAAAAGGCTTTGGGATAACGGTAGAGAGCTGAGGATGCACCCTCTTCAGGGAGAGTTTGTTCCAGCTGCCCTCCCAGTCTACCTGCCACTCAGCATCCCAGCAGAACTACTGTGTGCCCTGAGACAGAAGCCAGACCTCGCCATGGAGACCCAGGACAGTAGCAGCCCGCTGACAAGCTCTGCCTCTCCTTGGGTGACAGGGTGGAAGTTGTCATTAACTGCTAGAATGTTTATCTTCAGACAGTCAATGCTCTATGACCTGCCCTAAAGCTTAGCATTCTAATGACTTCCTGCGGCCTCCAAGGCCCTACAAGAGCCAGCCATTGTCCTTTCGCTATCCTTATCACGTACCACTCCCCGCCCCACCCCGCCCCGTTTGCTCTTCTGCTTTCTGTTCCTGGAACTGCCAGGCTGGTCCTAACTCAGTGCTGTGCCTCTCCAGGTCCCCCTGCTTGGGACAACTTTCCCCTAGAATTTCCCACGGCTATCTCCTTTGCTTCACTAGCTCTTGACTTAAATGTCACCTCTTTACAGAGGTCGTCCCTGGTCACCAAATCAAAGTAGCCTCAACCTCTAGTCACCTAGCTCATTATCTTCTCTTATTTGGTCATCAGCTCTCTTGTTTATCTGCATCTCGCTTTAAAATATTAGCTGGATGAAAGCGAGGGCTTTGTTTTGTTTACTGTTGTAGCCTGAACACTTAGAACAGTGTCAGGCCTGTAGTAAATAGTCTGGAATATTTGCTGAGCAAATGATTAAATGACCTTCGCGAAAGTGAGTCCCGGAGTCCCATGTTCAGCTCCCATGACCACTGATTGGTAGATGGCGGGCACTCGATTACCTTTAACTTAATGTACCAGAAGTGCTTCTGGAGCACCGTCTATGACCTCTGGGAACCGCTAAGTCTCAGAAGACTTTTCCTGAGAGGTCAGCTCTGCCGTTGAAGAACTGTCTTAGAAAAGAGAAGCAAGAGCCCACAGTGTCCTCTCGAATTCCTCACTGCTTCGTGGTTAAAATGACCACTGACGCCAGGTAGTAGGAAGTGGGCTGGGAAGTTCAGATTGCGTGTGGACTCCTGGCCCGATTATGAACCTAGAACTATGCTTAGGAAGCACCCCAGGGAGGTCCATGTCACTAGAGGAGTTAAACCATTGGTGACCCTGGAAACCATCCCAGTCCTCAACGGCAGTATTGATCTCTGCTCATCGTTTCTCAGTCAGGTAGCTCTGAGGTCCAGACCCCCATTTTCAAGCTCCTTTGCCCTTTCTTCTACGAGATCCCCATATAAGAGCAGAGGTCAGAAATGCAGTAGGTTTAAGGGTTGGGAACAGTAATGACAGCGCAGATCCTGCCACCTGGCCTCCACCCCACAAACCCTTCTGCTCTGTGAGCCAGCCAGCCACGCAAGGTCTGCAGAACCCCTTGGAGACCTTGTCCTTCAGATGGCTGGCAGGCGACTCAGCTCACCGAGGAGGCACGCCCTCGATGCTGGTACTGCTGCTTCCACATTTAGACTGCATTGCATTACCTCACTGCCAGCCAATCGGCGCCTCTCCAGCTTCAGCACACATTCTCCCCTTTGCCACAGACCTCGCCTCATGTCACTCTCTGCTCCTGGAGCAGGCAGCCCGTTGTGTGCCCAGGGCCTGCTTGGGGCAGGGTGGCGTGGGGAAGGCAGTGGAAGGAGAGGGCTGGCCATCAGAGCCGCAGGCACGGCAGCCTCTTCCCTGCAGACCCCCTGTAGCATGCACGTGATGCTGGCATCACAGGAACGCAATATTCCACATGCCTGGGCCCCTCTTGGTGGGGCGAGGGGTGGGGCAAGAGGGTCGAATGGGGGTGATGAGCGAGTACAGCAAGCTTAGAGGGAGCTGAGCTGTAGATTACCCTCAGAGCACTGGGGCGATCCGTGGCCTGTAAATCCCCTTAAACAGGCCCTGCTGGCTCTGCAGCCGGGAGGACAACTATTTCCCCACCTCCTGCCTCAGGCCCTGGCCCCCTCCACCCAGGACCACATTATAGCCACTGGCATCTCCACTGACAACAGAGGAGCAGAGACTAATATTTTAGAAGGTCAGAGGGTCCCTAACCACCAAAACATACCAGCTGTTAAAGTGAGGGACAAGACCCTCCCATGTGGATCTTGGGAAAGGCATAAGCGAGCTATCCTAAGAACAGGGTAACTGTGTGGCCCCGTGTCTACTCAGCCCACGCTTGGGGGAGCTGACACACGTTGGGGACAGAGACCAGAGACAGACTGGGGCCTGCAGCCTTCTCGTGAAGCTGTCCCAGCCGTGCCTCAGGCAGCTCTCTGGCTTCTTACTCGGTTTCCACGCTCATTCCAGTGTGAGACTTTTAGAGAAGGGCATTTGATCTTCATGAGCCCTCACTTCAAAGGTTCTCTCCTCCAGATAGAACCAGAGATGTTAATATGTCTTTAAATAGAGAAAAGGGGTGGGGGTGTAGGGGACGAGGCAGGAAGCCATTACACATCTTCACAGGGCGTTCAATTTTCACACAAATACAGCTCTCTGGCAGCAATAATGGCTCCGCAGACATGCCACGTGCACGTGTTGTTAATAGCTTTCCACGCACCGAGGAGGAGAGCGTGGCCAGGGAATGCGGCGGAGAAATACTAATGAGAGGTGACATCAGATGATTCAAGACAACCGCCATTCGATGTCTAGGTGCTCAGACAAGGGGTGGGCATTGCTTCTTGCTGACGTCAGACCTCCGCCTCCCACGGGGAGGTTTTCCTTTGCACTTTGCAAGCCAAGGGGGCCTCTCGAGCAGCAGTTCACACAGGTCCTATTACAGATTAACTGCTGTGACACCCTCAGCCACCCGCCCCCCACCCCGGGTAGAAGGTTTCCACGTTTGGCTGTCATCTCATCCAGTTACCTAGTCCCCAGTTGTGCCTAGAGGGTGAGTCTCCTAAACACAGTGGCTGGAGAAACAGTTACATCACAGTAGAAGGACAGGCCTGCTGAGCACAATGCAGACTGTGTGACCCCCAAGCCAATCTGCCGTATTTAAAGTACTAATATCATTTTATGGAGGCAACTGGGCCTCCATAAAGTAGTGGCCTAATGGGGTCAAACGGAAGGTGGTCCCGGTGTCACACTTAGACAGGTATTCTCTCAGCTTTCAGCCCTCAGTGAACACATCTGGGTAGGAAGAC
>PVJD01009739.1:0-59786 GCA_004026545.1 Mormoops blainvillei
GGGAGGGGGGGGCGAAGGATGATGCCAAGGTTCTTACCTGTTCACAGGTGCCGTTTAGTGAAAGGGAGTTGACTAGAAGAGGAACCAACTGGGGAGGCGGGGAGGCAGAAATCCCTACTTCCGCTTGGGATGTTGAAGAAGCAGTGTGGCTAGAGGAGTCCGGAGAGAAAACTTGGGGAGTCCTCAGCTTTTGAGTCAGTGAGAATGAATGAGATTACAAAGAACATGTGTGTGGATGGAGACTGGGACACTCCTTTAGAGTTCAGGCCTTGAGGCGCCACCAGCAAGTGAGACACAGGAGTGATGAGTCAAATTCAAGAAGTCCTTCTCCAGGTCATATTTCCATTTTTGCCTGCCCCATCGATTAAGCTGCCTGCCCAAGGGCTTCCCAAGGGCCCAGCCCTGAGCCCCAAGTGTGACCTAGATCATGGCCAAATAGGAAGTCTGTGCTCTCTGGACCCCGACTTCAAGTTCGATTTCCACAGGCACCTTCAGAGCCCTGATAATCACCCACATCAGGACAGCCAACTGCAGGTAGCAGGAAGGAGAAAGGACCACAGGGAGAGAAGCCTCCTTGACCTCCAGAAATCCTCATTTCTCACCATTCTCTTTGGTCGAAGCCATCAAGATCTCTTGCCAGGAAGACAGCCTCTTAATTCTTGCCACCTTGCTTCTCATTCCACTAATTGAAACCATCCGATGGCTTCCCAGTGCCCTTAGATTTAAATACACATTCCTCACCATGGCCTCTAAGGCCCAGAATCATGCAGCCCCTGCTGCTGTCTCCAGACTGATCATCCTTCCTGTTCTCCACCTAGTCAATGCCGTTTCATCCGTCAGATCCCATCAGGACACATGTGTGGGTATGAATGCCCAGGACTGTCTAAGCATGGAGAAAGGTGGACCAGGATACACTCCAGCATGAGCAAAATGAAAACATGTCAGAATGTGAAGTGAAAGGGTGGGCTGAACTTCTATGAGTAACACTACAATACAGCTCTCTGAAGTCATCTTGCTTACCCAGTGCGCCACTTGGAAAGACACTTCACGTCCTCTGCAAAACCTGCTATCCGGGCTAGTAGGCTACTATGACTAAGTAGTTCTGTTCCCATCTGTTAGGCTCCACACGTCCTCAGAAGTAGCTGTCTGTTACCAAACCTGTTTATGCCAGTTGTTCCTAAGTTAATAACTTAGTCCTGTCAAACTAATGAAATATTAATGCAAGAGAGTTGATTATATGCAAAACAGGTCGCCTGCATTGAAAAGAATAAAGGTGAGTTGCTTAAAAAAAAAAAAAAAAAAAGCTTCCAATTTAGCTGCAAGCTAAGCAACTGTAAATGATTGAACAGAAAAGCTCATAAAAACCTAGGAAGACCCAGTCTTCTGTTTGCTTCCTAAGTGTCTTTAGGTTCTCGGGTCACTTAAAAAAGAAATTCTGGAAATGATAAATGATTCCTTGTGATTTGTGGGTATAGTTTATACAAGAATATGTTGTATGATAACTGGGAAACCAATACTTAAGGAAAAAGCCTTGACATTCTTAGTCAAAATAAAAACACTCCAAGTGTTTAGATGGTCACTAGCACTACCTGCCACGTAGTTCTAACTCCCCAGTTGCCGAGCGACGGGAAGGATTCCACTTCCTGACGCCGTTATGTTTGAGTAGTGTCATGTGATTCATTCTGGCCAGTGAGATCTGAACAAAAGTGACATGTGAATTCAGTCTGGGGCCTTTTCCAAGCTACTTGGCGATACTTGAGATCTTTCGGCATGAGTGAGATCCCCACCAAGCGTGAGTGAGAAAACCCACCTTTGCTACTCGGAGCCGCTGCGATTTGGGGGTGGTTATTGGAACATAACCAAGCCTATCCTGATGCAAATATGTCCTCAAATGATCCCATTTAGCCAATCAGCTACCAGCCTTACTGACCTCACTAGAAGGGCAAACTGGGAGTACACACAGGTCGGATGTGTCTATGACACAGACAAAGGCATAATGACAACACGGACAAAATGGGAGTAAGGTAGTCTCTGTCTTGTGTGTCGTTTTTTTGCGATGACAAAATAATGTCTAAAAACAAAAGTCTGTCTGAGGCATGCTCTCCAAGTGCTATATAGTCTTTCTTCAACTTCCTCATCCAAATTCGGAGTTACGTGTCTCCCGTATTAGACTGGGGGCTTTGTAAGGGCAAGGGCCATGTCTAGTCTAGCTCACTTGCAGCTCTGTCCCAAGAGCCCGGCACAGGCTCTCGGGGTCTAATCTACTCTAAGCGCACGCCTGCCCTGGAACAGCATCCCCACCGCTACCGAGGGGCGGGCACGTATTCAGGCACCAGGAAACCACTCGTTCCTGCTTTCCCCGTACAAGGCTGGGACAATGGACTTCTCACTATGGGAGCACAAGTGTAAGCGTCATATGTCACAAGGGTCACTTCGGTTCCGGGCAGCTAAGAGCCAGGGTGCACCCCTTCGCAGCAGTGGAAACCAAGGACACCCAAATGGAGGGGCTGGTTACGGGGACAGAAGCACGGGATCCATCAGTCACTGCTGGAGGAAAGCCAGCAGGACACATCAGACTGTCACGTTGTGGGTGGGGAGAAGGGAGGCAGTTCTTTGTGAAGCCACTGAGATGTACGGATTTGTTAACATAATGATGTGACCCCCCCCCCACACACACACACACGCATGCAGGCCGCTTTATCTACTGACCACCATGTGCCCGCTAGTCTGTCGCCTCCAGGCCTGGCCTACACTGTTCCCTGCACCTGCTGCACCCTCCCCTCTAGTTGTACCTATCAAAGGGTGATCTGCATAGTTTAGCAGGTACTATTTATTAAGCAGGAAACTGTGAGTTCTCATTGAATGCTCACAAGGCTCCTTCAAGGTCTGCTCATCAGAGCCGAGCCTTGCCTTGCAGACGGGACAGCCCAGTCTGCAAGGTGAGCGATCTGGCCACTTCCTCCTCCAATGAGCGCCGGAACCACGCCCATCTTTTCACTGTCAGATCCCCAACCCCTATCGGGCATCCAGTCAATATTTTCCAAACAAATGAACTGCAAATATGACCTCCCTGGCCACCTGGGCCCCTGCTGCTGTTTCCTGTTATTCTGTCAGGTTCCCTGATTACCTCCTAGAGACTGGTTCAACCCCCTCCACCCTACGCAAGGTTCCCGACCGCAACGGCCTGGTTATCCTCAGCCCGACACCCTAGAATGGGTCAGACTGGTCGTTAGAGTAGAAGCCGGCCTGTATCACTTAATTTTAAAAGTATCATTCTTGGAAAAGTAGCAATAGTTATTATTTCTTAAACACTACGCCAAGCACTTGATGTCCACAAGTACTCGCTGAATCCCCACAGGCCAGGATGTGAGGTGGGAGGGAAGTCGAGGATCGGGAGGCAAGTGGCTGAGGTGAAGGCGGAGAAAAGGCCTGGGGGATGACGGCTGGGTTTGCAGTCTCAGCAGAAGCCCTCGGCCCCCGCTTGTGACCACCTTGCCTTCCTGTCCCTCCCGCCAGAAGCCCGCTCAGGGTCATGAGCTCAGCGCTGGGGCCCTCCCATCCTTGTCACCGCAGCACCTCTCACATCTGCCTCTCAGCCACCAACGGCCCTCCAGTGCACACCGTCCCAAAGGCTCTCAGATTGCACACCACCAGACACCCCACCCCCCACCCCCAGGTCCGGGGGCCGTTCTCCTCGCCCTCAGACGTCAGGTGCCTTGCGGCGACTGGGGCCCGCCGGCCTCTCCCTTATGCGAACTGGTGAGAAGTGAGTTGGTACAATTGTTATTCTGCCAGGTGTTTTTTTGGAAGGGGCAATTCGGCAGCTGTCACAGTGTAAAAGCTTGGCACCCGAAAAGATTCAAAACACCCGACGTGGCCAATAGGAGGGGACTGGTTAAAAAAAAAAAGGCGGCATTCACACAAGAGAATGCGATGCAGCCATGAAAAAGGACAGAGGGCTTTTTGCCCTGGTATAAGCAGAAAGCTACGCTGTCAGATGAGAAAAGCAGTCCATGGGGTAAAGGAGGCTAAGTTCTAGAATTCTGCTGAGCAGCACAGAGCCTGTCGTTAGCACCCTCTACACCCGAGAGGGTAGATCTCGGGTTAAGAGTACATAACACATACACACAAACAGAAATGTCACAGGGACCCAAGGAGGCTTTTGGAGGTGATGGAAAAGTCTATTGCATTGACCGTAGCGGCGCTTTTCTTGGGTGTATATGTCCAAACGCATCAAACTGTACATATTTATATATGTACTTTCTGGGTATCGATTATACCTCAATAAAGCTTTTTTAAAAACTTTAAAGTAGGCTACCACTGGAGAGAAGAACCACAAAATGAACCTATTTCACAATTTGCTTTTACCTGCATATATATATATATATATATATATATATATATATATATATATATCAGAAGACACACATAAGAAATTGGTAGTTTCCAGGGAGCGCTAGGACTGTGCTGGGTTGCTTTTGGAAACTCTTAAAGGTGACCTGTATGAAGGTTTTAAATATGCCAAAAAATAAATTCCCTTTTCAAAGTCAAACCAACAACGACAAAATTGGCAACTCCTCCGTCCTGAGAATTGGTGGTTAGGAATGCATCACACGGGAATTCCTGCACAAGTGAGAAAATGTTATATATGTCCTCTGCACCATTTTTAACAATAGTGACAAACTGCACAGCTAGCCGGATGCCCACGCGGTGGGCGAGCAGTCTCCAGGGTGGCCCCATTGTCCCCAATTCCTGCTGATAACATCCTTGATCCTGCTGGCTTCAGTGTGGGCCAGATCTAGACCAAATACAGCCCAAGTGATGGCACTGCCCCTCCAGACTAGGTCACGAAAAGCCTGCAGCTTCCGCCCTCTCTGCCTCCCAGAGAAGCCAGCGCACCCAGAGCTGTGAGCTGCCCTTTGAAGAGGCTACACGGTGAGAAAGGGAGGGAGGCCCTGAGGCCCTGTGTGCAGCCGCTTGGGAGGCAGGGATCCCGCCAACTAGCTGGTGAGTGGGTCTGGGAGTGGGCCCGCCCCCGGTGGAGCTCTGACTACAACCTTGAGAGAGACCTTGAACCGGAGGCGCCCAGAGAAGCTGTGCCTGGCTTCCTGACCCTGAGCAGCTGAGAGGCAATAAAAGCCTGCTGTTCTCAGCCGCCGAGTGGTGGGGCCTGTTACACATTGACAGAGGGCTCATCCACATGGGGCCGTTTGTGGAGCTGGAACGTGTCCATTTAATGGACGATGGACGGCACCCATTTAAAATCAGGACAGCCACACATAAGGAATGGTGCGGATGGTTGGCCATGACTCAAGCGAGGAAAAAAGCAGCAAGATAAAGAACAATATACAGCCCTGGCTGGTGTGGCTCAGCAGACTGAGCGCCGGCCTGTGTACCGAAAGGTTGCAGGTTCGATTCCCAGTCAGGGCACACTTCTGGGCTGTGGGCCAGGTCCCCAGTTGGGGGCGCACGAGAGGCAACTGATCGTTGTTTCTCTCTCACATGGATGTTTCTCTCCCTCTTTCTCCTTTCCTTCCCCTCTCCCTAAAAATAAATAAAATCTTAAAAGAAAAAAACAACTACATAGACTACAGCCCCACTTATGTGAAGTATTTAAGAAACGATTTTTTTTCCATCAAATATATTTAATTTTTAAAAAAGAAACGATACATGTGTCTACCACCACATGCATGTAAAATCAAACACCAAACTGATGTCCAGGGAGGAGGGTGGTTTGCCCAGGGTGTTTGGGGTGGGGGTGGGGTGCTGGTGGGGTGCGGGGTGGAGGTGAAGGGGTCCTTCACTTCTCATTCTACACACTTCAGGGCTTTCTCATCTATATAAAACTATAAATGTATGTGTAACTAATACATTTTTTAAATTAATTTTAAAAGAAGACAGTGGGAAAACCTCTATTAATGAGTTTGGTGTACCCTGAAACACACACATCTTCACGGTCACTTTTCTCCAATTTTTCTTTAAAGAGGCAGTAAAGGGCATTTCCTCTCACTCAAGGCAGGTTCGCAACTATTAATGTGTTGGTGTCTTAGCATTTTGCCTTAATTTTTTTCTCCTTTTATATCCTGCCACTTTGACCAGACCTGCTCCTCTAGAAATCTCATGCCTTTCCCAGTCTCACTCCAGCTCTGATGCATGGTCCAAAAGCCAATTTGCCAAAAACGAAACATTTCAAACCAGTCACTCACCCCGTTACAACCTTCGGAGACGCCCTGGTGATCTTGGCGAGTTTTGCCTGCCACGGCTGCCTTCTAAGAGTGTGCTGGGGCCAGAGAGGACAACAGTGGCTGACAGCAGCTCTCCGGCATGGAGGGCTGTGCTGCCCGCCAGGTACCTGATCCTATGGGGAAGTCGCTTCCTGACACTTGGGGACACGGAGGTTCAGATGCGCAGGGACCCGCCCGCCTGAAGCCACAGGGCTAGTTGGTGCTGCAGCTGGGATTTAGATCCTGCAGTTCTACGGTTTTCACTACTTGCTACACTCAAGCAGCTTCAACAGTACCTGGCATTCAAGGGGAAAACTTCCCCAAAAGATGTGCTGTGTTGGCGTCAGCTGGTTTAACAGGCACGTTAAGTGCTTCCTTCCGCCTATCGCCTCTACCTGGACTGTGAGATGGGGAGGTACACGCTGTGTCTAGATCTTTCCTCGCTCTTGGGGCAACCCAGAAACCCTGGGCTTTTTCTGCCTTGCCCTGGGAACACACGCCTGCGACCAGAGCATGACGGTCTCTTAGGTTCATCAAACTGGGTGTTGAGGTCGAGGGCCTCAGTGGCCAGAGACGGCCAACCCAGCAACTGGGAACACTGAGTTTTCAGCCCATTCATCCTGGACCCAAACCCACGTTCCCTACAGGGTGATTCCCGCCCGGGGTGGGAACAGCACTGACTGCTCTGTACTCGCCTTCCCGCCCTTGCGGCAGCTCGGACACAGTAGATCACCCTCTCCTCAAAAACACTCCAGCTCCCAGCACACACTTGCCTGGTCCTCCTGTCTTCTGGCTCCCCGCCCAACCCTCACATGGGGGGCTTTCTCAGGGCTCTGCACTTGTCCTCACGTCTTCTCCTTCTTCCAGAGGTCACAAAATGGCAGCCCGGTGGCCTCATCAGACCTACCAGTGGATTTTTGTTTGGTCCTCACAGTGTGTTTTGTCTTTAATTTGAATGCCTTTAGGCGGGGCAAGCACTCTCTGGGTTCGCCACAGTCCCCATCATGCCCTACTGCCTTACGCCCGTCCGCTTCACGCATTTCCATCACCTGCCGGGTCCCTGAAGCCATCTGAGTTTTCAGAAACCCCTGCCATCCACGCTGCCTGGGAAACCTCACCCACGTCCCCTTCGGCTTCCACCAGTGTCTCCCACTCCGTGTTTCTTTTGCGTGAGAATCACCCAGGGAGTTGTTCAAAGTCCCCAGCCTCCCTCCTCCCTTCCCTCCCCCAGACTCGACTTGACTGTTCTAGAGCAGGGATTGGAAACTCAAATGCCTCCAGGAGCCAGGCGGGCCACATAAATGAGTGAACTAGCCAGGTATGAGAAAAGTCGACGGCCAGAGATAGAATCAAATTGCATCTTTACTGAACTACGGTGAATGCATGGAACAGAATACAAACATGTTTGGAACTGGAGTTTATATTTCAAATTCAAAGTTGAAAAAATACAAATTGAAAAATAGAGAGATTTAATTATTAAAATTTTCTCTTTTCCTAATTCTTTTGCTCCTTGGAGTTGAAGCTGGAAGGCTGGCAGCATCCCGTCCACACCGAGACGTCCACGTCTGGCCCAGGGCGGCGCGGTGGGATGGGCACTTGAGAATTCAACCTTGAATCCTGGGAGCGCTGTTTAATTCAATTCGGTTTCGTAACGGAAAATCACTGTTCACAAGTGTCGGTACCTCCAGACTTGGGGATTTGGGGCGACTACTGGAGAGGTAAGGCTGAGATCCTGCAGCGCAGCCACACGTTTGGGACGGCACCCTGCCGCACACGAGTTCGGTGGCTACTCTGTGGTCTGCATTCACACGACCGACATTCACCCACAAAGGCAAACTGGACAGTGTCAGTTCCTTTTCACAGTCTGGACACAGAAAGCCTTTGGGGGAATTTGGTCTTTCGCCCCATGAGTTAGGTAAATACGGGCTGGGACATGTCTTTTGTTTCTGGAAACCAATTGCAGCAAAGGAAAGAGGATCCGAATATTCCTTGCCAATGGCTTCCCATTTTTGCCAGGACTGGGCAAACACAATCTTACATTCAAGTAGCTGTTTGTGAATGTCCTTGCAGAAAAATAAGTGTTCAGAAGGGTCATAACTTTGACCTGAAGTGTGGGACCAACCTTCTCAGGGGAACCAAGGTGTGGCTTTTGCCTTGTATGAAATGAACCAGGTAGATTAATTTCAACAGTTCTAACTTGTCCCACACCATCATGTGACGACCAGGTCACAGGGCTTCCGTGGAATACACTAGGTCAAGTTCACAATCGACCTGCCCGTGATTCAAGTACAGAAGCACATCGAGGACGTTCACGGTGTGTTGCATTGACTTTCTTAGCACAATTCAATTCCCAGTGATGGGCACAATTACCTGACTTCTGTGTCCTCGCCCAATATCGCCACCTTCGTTCGTGGCGTACTGACAAGTTCCCCTGTGACACAGATTAGGTTCCCACAACTGTCTGCAGCTGTGCTCAGGAATTCTGACCTGTCTCCGTAAAAACGTTTCTGTCAGTACACACGCACACACAGGTTAAGTGTTGGGCCGGCCTGGCACCGTCACAGACTTCTTCGGTCACATGAAAGTCCTCAACGTCACAAATAAATAAAGCTAACTGGGTGGAAATGGTTCATGCGCAGGGGGCAGAAAAGGCCACAGTGGATTTAACTCTTTCAAGCAAGTGGACTTGTGAGTCTTCTGATTTCTCTTCAACACACCGTGCAATGCAAATCAACGCCTGTCAGACTAAGACAACGGCCCAGACAGATGTGCGTCTCTGTCCGGGGCCCGTCATCCTGCTCCTTTATAAACTTGCCGTCTGCGGGAGGTTTTCATGCCCGGGTCACTCTTTCCACGTCATTGTGAAGCTCTGCGCGGCGGCCACGCGACCGCTACCGCTGGCCTGCAAACCCTACTGGCACTTGAGGGTCTTTTTCAGTTCGCTGAGCACCGCGTCCCGCGTCTGCTCTGTGTACTGGTCGAAGCTCTTACTGTGTTTTGACTCGTAATGGCGTTTCAGGTTGTACTCTTTCAACACAGACATGATTTTTTTGCATATTAAACACGTAGGCATGCTCTTCACTTCCACAAAGAAATAGTCTCGCTCCCATTTTTTTCGAAACACGGGGCCCTCTCGTTCTCTCTTTGGTTGTGCCGCTTTTGATAGAGACATGGGTACAAGAAAGGTTTCACTTTCCTCTGCACGCTAGCACAGGAACAGCCACAGGGCAAGCCCGGTGGCGAAGTGGGGGAGCAAGAGGGAGTGGTGGGGACTGTGGCGAACTAGAGAGCACATGCCCCATCGAAAGGGGCAGCTCCAGCCCATTATTGCTAGGCAGAAGGACGGGCCCGGGGTGCCAGAGCTTCTGACTTGTCAAGAGAAGCCAAGAGTACAGATTTTGTGTGTGTGTGTGTGTGTGTGTGTGTGTGTGTGCGAGAGAGAGAATTATCCTAATTTTTTACATCTAACTCATTAGAAAAAAATACCACATAGGCTAACACAAGGAAGGCCAAACAAAACTCATCTGTCATCTGTAGAGTGGCCCATGGGCCACCATATTGCAACCTCTCTCCTGGGACAGGGCCTGGGAACCTAACATTAACCAGTGTCCCCAACAACGTGGACGCTGGTGGTCCAGGTGTGGACCACACTCCGAGCAACACCGGTCTACAGCCCGACAACAGACAACTGACTCGGCCTCCAGGGAGGCCGCCCGCGAGGCCCGCACCTGTGTCTGCATCCAACATCTGGCCTTTGGACATCCCTCAGGACGTCCTTCAGGTCCCTTGCCTCACCGTATCCCCAACCTGCCTCCTGCTGCATTTCCCATCTCAGGGACAGCCCCACTGACCACCCGTCCAAAGTCCCAGGGGACAGGTCTCTGGCTGGGACCTGGGGCCCCCACTCTTTCCACATGTGATCTCGTCTACTCCTATGGCCACCAAACACAGATTGTCTCCTAAGGACACATCGTGAGTTCCCAAAGTGGCCGCTGTCACTTGGACACGCCTTGGACCATTAGCATCTGCCACTGGCTCCCTCCGCCCCCGGCTTCCTGACTCAGGGAGACCCCACCACCCACCAGCACCCAGAACAGGTCCTGGGGGCTGACCTCAACGCCCCCACACCCCCAACTTTCTTCCCATGGCACACCAGTCCCAGCCTCACCCCTCCTGCCCCCGGCTCTGTCCCAGCACCCGCTCTGGGCTCTTCTCTCCCCAGAACCACCCCCCCAGCCTTCTCCTCATTTTTCTGACTTCTGGCAGACCGACCCCCTGCTCGCGACCTCCTGTGGTTCTGGTGTCCCCAGGACAAACCTCGAGCTGCTCAGTTTGCAGCCCGAGCCCCTCCCAACCTGGTGCCTGTCACCTCAAGGCCCACCCTCCCCCGTGCCCGCAGTCCAGAGGCGCTGGCCCGCCTGCTCCCTGGACACCCCAGCTCTCTCCTGCCCTCGTATACTTGTTTCTGCTTTCTCCACACCTGCGTGGCCTTCCTGGCCTCCCCAACTCCTGCTTCTCTTCCAAGGCCCTGCCGAGCCTGGCTGGCTCGGAGGCCACTCCCGAGCCCCCTCGGTGCCCCTTCTACCTCCACGAGAGCACGTGGCCCCGTGAGCTCTGCCTGCCCGCCTCGAGGTCTCCCTGAGCCAGGCTGCCGCAGACTGCCTGGCTCACTGCCGAGGCCCCGGCGTCACCGGCCCGGGGCCTCGGGGATGACTGCTGAAGCAAGAACAAGGACAGAGATGTCTCCCCCCCGGTCTCCTCCTGCCCAGTCCTGGGGACGTCAGTGACGGGAGCCGGGGTGTGTGTTAAAAGGAACTTTATTGGGTGTCGGGGGTTCAGATGAGATCCATGAGGATGTCGTCCTCCATGACGCTGGGCTGCAGGCCCGGCTGGGGGACCGGTCCCCGGGGACCCCCGCTCAGCAGCATCTGACCTGGGGGGCAGTGGGGAAGGGACTGCATCTCCCAGTAGCCCCTGGGGCCCTAGAGGGCCCTGGGACTGCTTTCTCCCTCCTCCTCTGGGAGTCCAAGGCACTAAGTTGTCTAGGAAGTCCTGGGGGACCCATCAGAGGCCCTTTCCGGCCCCATCCGGACATAAATGTACTGTTTCCCACAAGCCTTTGGAAGCCCGTCCCCCGAACTACCTCTCTGGCCCTCAGACTGTGTTTCCCAGCAAAGCCCGGAGGACAGGCAGGAAAGGGGTCACGGGGCTCAAGAACCCTGAGGTCCTTGGTCCCCTGGCCCTCACAGCTCCCCAAGCGCCAAGGTGGGACCCACTCTTCTTGAACAGGAGGGCTGTATTTCCCAGGACCCCTTGGCCTCGGGGCTCCAGCCCAGGGGCTGCTAGGACCCTCAGTCCAGACCCCTGGCCTCCCCCAGACCTCCTTACCTGGGAGCGGGGCCCGCGGGGGAAGCTGGGCAGGCCAGGACTGGGTGGGCGGCGGGTGCAGGAGTGGGGGCCCCAGCTGGGGCTGCCCCAGGCCCTGGTGTGGTGGGGGCAGCAGTGCAGCGGCCCCTGGTGGCTGGAGGTGGTGGAGGGACGCCTGCGGTGGGGGCACCCCGGCCTGGGGCTGGGGAAACGAAACAAGCGGCTCAGAGGCCCCCAGCGGGGCGGCCTCGCCCTCCTGGACCGGGAAGGCCTCGCCCAGTCATCTGGGTGGGGTCTTCCTTCAAAGGAACCTCAGCAGGAGCCCACCCACTGACTGACGGACGACACACACGGAGGATGGGGCGGGCCTGGAGCCTCGGTGAGGAGCCACTCACACCCCTCGATCAAGCCAACCTCCGGCCAACCTCCGGCCAACCTCCCTCTGAGATGAAATGCCTACAACTGCCGCCGCCCAGGGCCCGCGTTCCCAGCTGCCCCCATCCCAAACCTCACCGGCGGCGGGTTGAGGAGGAGGCTCCGCAGTTGGGGGTTGGCCCCGGGGTTCTGGGGCCGGAGGATAGGTCCAGAAGGGGACGGGCCGGGAGCTGCTCCGGGAGGGCCTTGGGCAGGGCCTGGGGGGGCCTGGGCAGCGCCCTGGGGTTGGGGCTGCCCTGCTGCGGCAGGGGCGCCCACAGCGCCCTGAGGCTGGGGCTGCGGTGGGCGGAGCTGGAGCTAGTGGGAAGAGACCGGGCGAAGAACAGAGACTAGACCGGGGGTCCCCGACTCCCAGCCACGAGCCGGAATCGGTCCGTGGCCTGCTGGGAGCCGGGCCGCACGGCGGGAGGTGACTGGCGGGCGAGCAAGCGAAGCTGCACCTGCATGTGCAGCCGCTCCCCACCGCCGGGTCGCCGCCTGCGCTCCGCCTCCTGTCAGACCAACGCGGCACCTGCTTCCCACGGGAGCGCGAGCCCTGCTGTGTACTGCACGCGAGGGGTCTGGGCCGCGTGCTCCTTAGGGGAATCTGCCGCCTGGCGATCTGAGGCGGAGCTGAGGCGGTGATGCTCGCGTGGGGAGCGGCTGCACATACAGACGATTGTTAGCGGAGAGGGTTGGCCACAGAGACCACAATAAATCAACTGCTAGCAGACTCATATCAAAGCCCTGTCAGTGAGTGGCGAGTGACAATTAAGCTGCGTCTGGTGACAGGCTGTAAAGCCATCTCCCCGCCCTGCCCCCCGGTCCGTCGAAAAACTGTCTTCCACGAAACCAGTCCCTGGTGCCAAAAAGGCTGGGGACCGCTGCTCTAGACCCGCGGCCTCCACAGCTGGGTCAGGACAGCGTGTCCTCTGGGGCCTCCCCCGCCCTGGCCCTGACCCTGACCCTGCTGGCCTTGTCCTCACCAGATTCTGCGAGGGCCTTGCCGGGTCCTCCAGAATGGGGCCCAGCCCAGGGGGGGCCTGCTGTGCCCCCATCTGTGTGGGGAGAGAGGGAGCAGGTCAGCGACTGGGTGTGGATGGACCTGAGGGGAGCTGAGCCCCGAAGGGGAACTTATAAAGAGTTGGGAACATTCCCTGGGGGTGGGGGATGGTCTGGGAAGTAAACTTCACAGCCCTGGGTCCCCAAGAGGAGGCTACCTCAGACACTCCACGAGGACACTAAAAAGGGAGAGAAAGAGCGCAAGGACATGTGCGGATGGGACTGAACTTGGGTGGCCACCTCTTGGGAAAGGTGTTAAGTGCCTGGAAATGGAGCCCCACGTGGTCCCTGGGGGATCTGGCCATGCTCGCTGAGGTCCAGGGGGCAGGTGCTAGGGGCACGGTTGGGCCGGGGGCCCACATCACTCACCCCCCGCTGCTGCTCCAGTTTCTGCTGCTGAACCTGCTTGTGGTTGGTGATGACCTGCCGGATGCCGTTGACGAAGCCACTCTGGTCGTAGGGGATGAGGCCCATGAAGATCTTCTTCTTGGACGAGTACAGCAGCATGAGCACGCGGACCTCGCAGGGCGCCGTGTGGGGGAAGTGCACGCAGCCGGCCTGCGGGAGGGCATCGGACAGTCACACCCTGGGGGAGCAGGTGTCCCAGCCCCCCTGGCTCTAGAAGACCCGCAGCGAAGGAGTGGTGGGGTGAAAGGTGAAGGCGGTTGAAGCTTTGCCTGAGGCTGCCCCAGAAACAACCTGAGGGGCTTAAAAGAGAGCTGAGTGCCCGAAGAAACAGGGCGAGGCTGGGGCTCCCGCTGACCGTGACAGGGAGTGGACAGGAAGCACCGCAAACAGAAGGCTGGGTCCCGGCTCTCCAACCTTGACCCGCCACCTCGGAGGCTGTCCTCCTAAGCGCTGCTCCGAGGGCTCAGGGCCGAGCGGGAGGGGCTTCAATACCGAGCCGGTGCCCGAAGCACACGGTCAAGGGCAGTGATGGATGCCACCGAGCCAGGGGATCCGAGACCCTCAGGGAGCAGTCGTGCCCTTCCTGGCCTGTCTCCGTGGCGGGCACTGAGGACAGCAGCACTAACATCACAGGTTGCTATGACTACAGGACGCACCCAGACCCGTCAGGCATCTTGCCTGGTTTGCAGGCCAGGTCCTTGGTTTGGGTGCATCTGAGGGGCACCCAACCAACACTTTTCTCCTTTATCCTCCCTCCTGTCCCCTCTCTCTAAAAATAAATAAATAAAACTCTTAAAAAATAAAAAAAAAGCAAATGCCTGCTTGCGCAATGTTTGCTTTGGGGACAGCCCTCTCAGAGCAGCTGCCGTGCCGTGAGGAGGCCCGTGTCTCACACAGAGCCACGAGCAGGCGCCCCGACGGCCGGGTCGGGCCGGGCGGAGCCCCACGGGAGGCCCGTATCACCTGCGGGAAGCTGGAGCCTCGGCCACTTGTGCTTTCAGTCTCGGCCGCCATCGACGGGGCAGCCCTGCGAAGTTCCCAAGCAGGACGAGCCCCACTGACCCACTGACCCACGAGAGAACAAACTGCTGTTTTAGGCACCCCCACCCCATCATCCATTTGTTCTAAAAACTCTGCTGTTTGTTATTTGCAGCTGAAAGCGTTCCTGACTTTCAGGATCGGCTTTCTCTGCAGAGAGTTTCTGAGGGTCCCACGAGGTAGGCCACCCAGTCCCCTGTCCTGGGAAAGTGCCAGGCCCACGGGACGTCCTGAGTAGCTGGATCTGTTACTATTTAGGGCCTTCGGAGGGCGCGGCCCTGCTGACGCCTTGCTTTTGGACTCCTTGTTCCCCGAGCTGTGAGAGAGTAAATCCCTACAGTTCTCGGCCCCAGAAAGCCGATACCCCCGGTAAGCCCATGTCGAAGCCAACTTCTTCCCAACCGCTCTGTCACATCCTGTCACAGTTTACCACAGAGTGGACTTCCTCCTGGTGCACGATGTAATTACAACACAAGCCAGGGCCCCGCAGAAAGGCGAGGAGCCCACGCTCACAGAGCCCGCCCGCCCACCCGCGACGGCCCCCTCGGGCCCAGGAAGACAGAGGAGGCGGCACCCCAGTCCCGCCTGGCCCAGGACTCACGAAGCCGTTGCCCATGATGCGGTAGAGGCCTTTGAGGGACTCCAGGTCCTTGTTGGTGAAATGGAACTGGACCATCCTTGAGTTCCGGAACAACGGGCCCAGCGTGGTCTGTGGACACAGAGGCCAGACAGCATGTTGAGCGGGGAGGTGGGGAGGGAAGGACAGAGGGGGCGGGGCCAGGAAGGGATCAGGGGAGAGAAAGGGCAGGGTCGGGCTCTTCCCGCCTGCCACTCACCAGCAGCTGCTGGGGGATGAGCTGCATGATCAGCTTCTGGGGCCACTGCTCCGTTTTCCTGGGGGCGATGCCGGGCGAGGTGTCAGGAGGATGCAAGCCCCAGCCCGCCCCGCCCCGACAGCGACCTACAGGTTCTCGCCGTGATTCACGTAGACCTGGCAGGGCAGCGACCGCGTCAGCTTGGTGTTGGCGTCCACGGAGGCGGGTTTGGGCTTCTGAAGGGGAAAACGGGCATGTGACAACAAGAAGGCTCTGACTCAGTCCCGCTGACCCCCCTGCTCAACTCTGGGAACCCCGAAGCTCGGATCTCCCCCAGTTTAAGTCCCAAGAGCCCCGGCCCCCACCTCCCTACCATCAATCCCATAATCCTCTAGCCTGCCACGAAAGCCAAGCTCCTCCTCTTGCCCCCAAATCCCACGACCCTGTCTCCCAGAGGCCACCGTTCCCTGGGCCTGTCTGGACCCCGAACCTGAGACTTCTCAGATCTTCAGCTGTAATACAATTCTTACTACCTCCTTGGTCCTAAATCTGGGCTACAATCCCGAGTCTCCTGGGTCCCAGGCCCTGCCGGGCGCTGCACTGTGAGACCCACCTGCCCCATGGCTCCCCAGGCCGACTCACCTCCTGCCACTCGAGGACCCCGCTCCAGGCCAGGAGTTTGTTGGAGACTGACTGCTGCCCACCGAGGGCTGAGGCCCCAAGCTGGGCTGGGGAAGGGCCACTCACCCCGCCTTGGGCCACTGTGCCGGCCTGCCAGACGGGAGGAAAGAGAGCAACAGGGTGGGTCACACCATCTCTTAGGAGGGGCTGTCCTAAGAGAGGGACAGGCCTGCAAGAACAGGACAACGGCCGCGTGCCCATGGCCAGAACACCCCATCCCTGGGGTGTAAACGCTGTGATCCTGTCAGATTCCAGGACTCTCAGAACAGGAGCCCAGGGGACCCCTCAGAAGTCGGCACCCACCAGGAACCACACGTCCCACAGTTCCATCCCCCAGCCCGCTGGTCTCAGTGCTGTCTGGGGCGTCAGCCCCCGAGGAGTCAGAACCACAGGCCCTGCGCCAGGGGCCCTCCCTGTCCCCTGCACTGTGCCACCCCAGGACAGTCGGGGGAAGGAGGGCGGAAGCGAGCGGGCGCGCGCAGACACCTACCAGGGAAGGCGCCCCAGGCTGCGCAGTGGGGGCCAGGCCCTGACCAGGGGCCACCGTGGAGACCAGGCTGGGCTGGGAGGCGGGGGACGGCTTGGGGGCGCCAGGGGGCCCCTGGGGCAGCGAAGGGGCCTGGGCCTGGCTGAAGGGGGGACCCACACCTGGGGCCGCTTGCTGAAGAGGGTTGATAGGTGAGACTGTGGGAGAGACCAGGGGAAGAGGTGGGGCAGGTGTGCGTGGGGAGAGCCCCGCGCTGACCGCCGCCTGCCCCGCACCCCCGCCCCCGCACTCACAGCGCGGGCCCAGACCAGCCTTCTGGCTCTTGGCGGCCTCCACTGCATTCTGGGCGGCCACCTGGGCTGCGCTCAGGTTCCCGGGGACCTGGGGGTCAAGGGGAGGAGCCAATGAGGACCACGTGCCCAGTCCCCCAGTCCTGGTGCCACATGGACCATGCCATCCACACCCTCCTCGCAAGGCACAGGTGCCCTGACTCCGGCTCCATGGGAGCTCATGACCCCGCTGTGGTCCCACAGGAACGTGACTCCTCGGCCCCAAGAGTCCCACCCCCTCCCATCTCAGCGGAGACCGCCATCAGCCCCGCAGGCCTGGACACTGAACTAGGTCCCCTCCGAGGGGCCGGGGCCCCCGCCGGGCCCCACAAGCGTGCCCCTTTCCTGGCGATGTCCATACCTGGTACTGCTGGGGGACGGGGGGCAGAGGCTGCTGGGGGGCTGCGGAGAGCGCAGTGCCTGAGGTTGGAGCTGGAGGCAGGGGCACAGGCTGCTTTGGCTGGAGAGGGCCTGGGGCTGAGCCACCCCCGACTAAGAGCCGAGGACAGATGACCGAGCCCCGTGAAAAGGGGTTTGAGAGGAAAACGAAATCCAAGTCAGAGGGCGGGAGCCGGAGAGAACGCCTTCCACCTTCCACCCCCTACCGGCGCCCGGGCCTTACCCGGCAGCACGAGCCCCCGCACCAGCACCATGTGCCGCGGGTCCTGGCTCACGTCTGCTGGTGGCTGCAGTGGCTCCAGCATGGCTGGGGGAGCTGCCTTTTCGAACAGAAGCCGCAGGGCAGGCAGCTTCCGAGGAGACACAATGGAGAAGTGGATCCCTCGCTGCAGGAGAGGGAATGAGCAGTCAGGACGGGGCCACAGGGGCCCACCCCAGGTTACCACACGTGTCTGCCGGGTGGCGGGATGGCATGGGCCCTGAAACCAAATTCCCATCACACTCTGGGGCAGGGTACCATGAAATCTGTATTAGCTGCCCCAGGGGACTCTGGGTTATAGTTTTTCCAGCAGAGGCGAGCAGAGCCAGCCACAAAGTCTGTGAGCATTCCGTGACACGGAAGCCCAGCGCCAGCCCTCCTCCCTCGGGCCCGGACAGTCCTCACCTCTCCGATCTTCTGCACGAGGCTCTCCGTCGTGCACCCGGAGTAAGTGGTGCTCTCGACAGCGGGCAGTAGGTACGGTGGCGAGTTACAGATAAGGAGGCAGACACGGTGTGTCTGGCCGCTGCCGGGAACAAGGTAAGTTGTGGAGCAGATGGCAATGAGGCCCCGAAAGGGGACCAAGACCCAGCACCGCAGGGGTGCCAGTACTCGCTCGGCCCTACAGGAAGTCAGGAGGCATGGCCCCATTTTACAGCTGAGAACACTGAGGCTCTGAAGCTCCCAACTCACTCTAAGTCGCCTAGAAGGCAGGTGGGACGGGGGCCAGACACTCCTTTCTGAGGAGGACACCAAGGCCAGGTACCAGCCAGGGGACACCACCTGATTCCCAGCCCCAGTCCCGCCGTGTGAGGCAGGTGGCGGAGTCCTGTGACAGGCAAAGCGTGTTCTGGGCCAACACGCGACACGAACCCCACGCACCGGGCGCACTCACATCTGCTCCCGCATCTTCTTAAAGTCATCGAACAGCTGCAGGGCCGTGCTGAGGCCTTCCGCGATGAGGCTGCAGCTCTCGCCACCCCCGCCCATGAACCTGCACGAGGACAAGCCGCCTGTCAGCCTTTGGGGGTCCCTGTGGCACCCCGGCTGCCACCTCCCAGCCCCCAGGCCACACTTGAAGAACCTGCACCCATGCCATCCCTACTCCGCCCCGGACTGTGTGCCTCGGGAGGACGAGGACATTGTCGAGTTTCCTGCTCTATCCCAGTGCTGGTGCGGTCACAGGCCCAGAGAACAGGGACGGGGATGTTTGTCATCTGCAAGGGAGTCCCTCTGGTAAGAGGTCCCGTCAGAGGCTAGAACAGGGAAGGGGCCTGGGATCCTGGGCTGTGTCCCAGCCCCTCTGTCCCTCCCCTCCTCTGGGCCATCTCAGCATCTGTAAAGCCAGACCTGGCCCCGCCTCCCCAGCCTGGGGCAGGGATCTCCTCCCCTTCCAGGGTGATGGGCTGAATTGCGCCCCAAGAAAAGACACATCAAAGTCCTAACCCCCAGTACCTCAGAATGCAAACCTATTTGGAAATCGGGCCTTTACAGATGTGATCGGGCTACAGTGAGGTCATTAGGACGGGCCCTCATCCAGTATGACCCGTGTCCTTATAATAGAAGGGGGACGTGGGACACAGAGGCAGACACACTCAGGAGAAAAGACGATGTGAAGACACAGAGAAAACATCACATGGAGGCTGGAGTGACGATGCCACCAAGTAAGGAATCTCCGGGGTGACGAGCAGCTGGAAGGGGCAGGAAGGCTCCTCCCCTGCAGGCTCCAGAGGGCTCCAGGCCCTGCCCACGCCACAACCCCCATCTGGGACTCCTGGATGCCGACCTGTGAGACACTGAGGCCCTACGGTTCCGGGCCACCCGGTTTGTATGGCTTTGCTACGGCAGCCCTCAGTGAAGGGGACCGATTGGGCTGAGCCATCATTAGGATGTACCGGAAGACAAACGGGGTCTCAGAAATGCCCGCCGGACAAGAGAACACACCAGCAGCCTGGCTGAGGGCACCGCGGCCGAGTTCTCCTGAGGTTTTCCCAGGCACAAGTTTTGGTCCTCTGCTCCCGATCCGCCCTGTGAGCGCGGCGACACTGTCCCCTCAGGGCGCTCAGCCCACCCCACTGCTCCTCGCCACTCCCCAGCCTTCGTCTTCTGCACCATGAAGACCCTGCTTCACACAGGGATTTTAACACTCCCAGGCTGGGACAGGCCAGAGTGGACGAACCACGCCTCAATCCAACCAACTGCCAGCTTGCTGTTCTGGAAGTAGTCAAACCTGGCCCTGGTCGGGGAGCTCTGTTGGTTAGAGCATTGTCCCGATACTTCAAGGCTGTGGGTTCGGTCCCCAGGCACGACATATACAAGAATCGACCCATGACTACATAAGTAAGTGGAACAACAAAGCACTGTTTCTCCCTCCCTCTCTCTCTCTCTCAATCAAAAAAAATTTTTTTAAATGAAAGTAATCAAACCGCTGTTTTGTGAGTCTGAGACTTGAGCCAAAAGTGCCCTGGCTGGGGTTGGGGGGAGGAAGTAGGGGGGAGAGGGAACAATGGCTTTATCACACAGGGTCTCCTTTTACGTGATGAAAATGCTCTGGGACTAGACAGAGGCAGCGGCTGTGCAGGAGCGATGGGCTTAAATGTCGGTGAATTGTTCACTTTAAAGGGATTACTCCTGGGATATGAATTTCACCTCAAATTAAAAAGGTAGCTTATGTGGGAAAGTGTGATGGACCGACCACTTTGAGACCCTAGAACGTGTCCCGTACTGAACACCGAACACAAGCCATCTGTGGCCGGCTCAGAGACAGACACATAACAAATGTTCTGTCCAAGACATGAGAAAAACTTCAAAACAAAGAGCAGGGAAAAAATACAGTCGGTTGCAAAATATGTTTTAAATATCATGAAGATGATGATACACCCTAATTCCAAATCAATCCATTGATGTTACAGACACAATGTAAAATGAAAAGGAACGGAAAGTGGTCTAGCTGCCCTGACCCTTACGGCTTCCTTGTCCTCTGACTCCCCATGTTTGTCCAGCCTGATGTCACACCCTCCAATTGTCACTGCCCACTTTCACAGGCTAATAGGCCCGAGAGGCCCCGGAGGGGTTGGTCCAATGAAAGGCTGTGGTCAGCAGCCAGCCCCAACCGCGGGTCTCCCTGTGCCAGGTCCCCGGCCTGCCTACCACCCGAGCTGCAAGGCGGCCAGGACCTTGCCCGTCTCGTGTCCCCTGGCTCCTCAGTGCCTAGGACACTTTACCCCACAAACGTCTGCTGAATGAATGAACGACCAAATGAACAATGGACTGTCACAATGCCACAAGGAAGATTCGCGGGGCTCTCTTCCTTCTACCTTGTTCTTTCTAACCTGAGTCACTAGACTCAGAAAGGGGGTGGGGGGGGGAATCTACCCCTTTTATGAGACAGGAAATGCGACATCAGAAATAAATCTTCCCAAAGCAGGGCCATTTCAAAAGTCACACTGCCCGCTTTGTGCCTTAAGTGCCTTAAGCGCCGAACATTCCTGGGGAAGATAAGACTTCTCTCCAAGGGCAAACAGAACTTGCTGACTCGCTCTGTGATCTCTGTTACAGACCTGCCTGGAACGTCACAGGAGCTGAGTTTAGATGGTTACACAGGACGTGATAAAAACAAGGACAGCCGTGAATGGAAAACAACAGGTTAAAATGTTTCACAGCGACTGGGAGGATTCCACAGCACATGCGCAGTTCACAAAGTGTTTCCAGTTGCTCACAGACACAGTGTACGAGGAGGGTGCATATGTAATGAAAGGATTCAGAGAGCATCTCCCTCTCCGCTTCCTGCTGCTCTTGAAATTTTTTAATAAGGGGATCTGACAGCTTTTCCTGATACACCCATTGGATGAATTGCTTTCCTGGTATCTTCCCTAGAGCTGTTGCTCAAGTCAGTTCCTCAGCCAAGGTTTGGGGGGGGGGGGGGTGGTCTCCTGAATGCCAGGCCCCAGCTGGAAGCAAATACCCAGAGTCCTGGACATTCACCGTCCAAAGGTATGGGACTGTGACAGGTGAACACTTTGGAGTGATGGTGGCAGAGGCGGGAACAACGGGCTACTTGCCGAATCAGGGAAGGGGCATTTAAGCTGGGTCTTGAAGCTTATATACGAGTTTAGCAGGGAGAATCAGAAGCTGAAGTGCATTCTGGGCATTCATTCATTCATTCACTCACTTGTTCAGCAAAGTTTGCCTTTGGCCCCCTTTGAGCCAGGCCTCCTCTGCTGGGTGCCAGGGATTGAGGGAAGTCAGACGTGGCCTTGGACCTCAAAGGAGCCCCCACTTAACACTATTCAAGTCTGTCTATCACAGTGCGTCCCAGTTCGTCTCGAGTTGGGTCGATGTTGCCCTCCCACCCCTGCCAGGGCACATCTGACAATGTCCGTTTGCCGCACTTTGGGAGGGGCGTGGCTACTGACCTCTGGTGGGTAGAGGCCAAGGATTCTACTGCACTCCGCACAGGTCAGCACCCACAGAAAAGAACCATCTATACCGACAGTGCAGAGGCTGAGAAGCCCTGCCCTACCCTGACCACTAATCCTACTGACCATGGGGGGGACACCTGGGTTTCCTTCAGCACCCAGCCCAGCATACACCCCCCGGAACGAAGCAGGCATTCAGCAAACACTTGCTGAAGGAATGTACAAGGACACCCGCTGTCACGAAAGGGTGCTGTTTAACGAGCTCTGACCACAGGCCAGACCTGGGCTTCACACAGGATGAAGACTGGCTTCTGTGGTCCTCCCAAGAGCAGTGAAATGCGGACTACTGTCTTCCCTTTGCAAACCAAGAAACTGAGATGAGAAATAACAGCGAGCACGCAGGGAGCCCTTCATACATGCCAGGCACTGGTTCAAATCATCGACTCATTTCATTCCCGACGTGTTCCCATGACGTCACGGTAGCCAGGCTCTGGGTGATCCCCACCTCCTGCTATCCTCACCTCTGCAAACACTGACCACAACAGACCTGTGTACCAAGCAGAATGTGGCAGAAGTGATGATGGGTGCCTCCCAACATTTGATCATGAGGCAAGCCCGGTGCCACGCTGGGCGGACACTCAAGCAGCCCCATGGGGATCCCTTGTGGAGAACTTCCACAGTCACTGAGGGTCACTGAGTCCTCCAGCCTACAGCCACAGCATGAGCCACCTTGGAAATGGCTCCTCTGAAGACCCCATCAAACCCCCAGGTGACTGCAGCCCTGGCTCATGGCGACTGCCACCTCATAAGACCATGCCCTGACTCAGAACTATCCATCTAATGCTTCTAAATTCCTTACGGAGGCTGCATGAGATAATACACGTGTTCTTTCTCAAGCCACCAAGTTCTGTAGTAAACTTGTACGTAACAGTTGATAAGTAATACGGTAAATAACTAATACAAGTACAGACGCTCCTCAACTTCCAACCAAGTAAACCCATTGTGAGTTGAAAATACAGGTTAAAAATGTATTTAACCTACCAAACATCATAGCTTTGCCTAGACGATGTTTATTACATGCCTATTACTTTTGTACCATGGTCAAGTCAAAAAGCTCTTAAGTCAGGGACCACCTGTACTATTACCACGCCTCCTTTAGCGATGTTATATTAGGCACAGAGGGAACAGGGACTCCTGGGTCTGGGACTTCTGCTGTGGGACTGCTGTGATTTGGCCCCAGGCTGTGTGCACCTGGCAAGGAGCTGCGAAGGGAACTACCAAATCCCATCCAAAGCACAGAGGGCCCCATCCCGGTCAAGCCCCATCCCCTTTGCACTCAGGCTTCGACGTGCCCATCTGAGCAACGAAGGCTGGAGCAGAGATGAGAAACAGCGACAGAAAATGGAGGATCCCACGTGGGGGACCAAGCGGGTAGTGGAGCTCGAGGCCGGTTTGGAAGTTTTTTCGACTTCCGGGCCGAGCGGCGAAATCGCTGAGCACACTGAACGCACCGCAGAAGGGACTTACGGACAACACGACCATTCCCCGCAGTCCTTTCAGCCGCCCGGTGTGACCGCAGCCACCCACCCGTTCACAGTCCATCACAGGGTCCCCCAACCCACCCGAAGCACAAAACAACGAAAACAAAACAAAACACAAAACTCACTTAATGCCATCGAGCCAGGTGACAAACTCGTAGGCACTGCTGGTGGGAGCGTGACACTGTACGTAGGACTCGGGAGCGCAGTCCACCGTGTTGAACACCACGAGGCTGTACTGGGTCCCCCCATACTGGAAGGGGAGGACAGAGACGCTTTTCATCTGGGACCTCACAGGAGTAGTGGCTCCCAGCTCCCTCCCCCCTCGGCCCCCCAGGCGTCCGGGCCCTCGGTCCCTCCTCCCCCAGACTCAACAGTCCCAAGACTCACGTCTCCCCCGAAGTCCGTCTCGGCAGGAGGACCACCATTAAAATACCTGCGAGGAACGGAGGTGAAAAGTTGGGGTCAGGCAAGAAGCGGCGGAAAACTCAAGTCGGAAGGCGGGGCTGAGATCGCGGAAACCGCACTCACTCAATTGCCGGGAGCAGGTAGTGTTTGCGGAGCCCCTCGAAGTAGGGCCCCAGGTTGGCCGTGCCCTCAATCACAAACACCACGTCAGCCACCAGGCCCCCGGCGCGGGCCGGGCCCTCGGACCCGGGGACCATGCCCCGCGCGGTAGACGCCACTGCTGCCACAGCCTCCGCGGGGCAAGCGGAAGTGCGCCTGCGCTGCGCGTGCCCCGTGACGCAAGCTTTACGCCGCTGCTGACGCGCCCGCGGCCATGTCAGTGAGGGGCAACCGGGCGCCTTGGTTCTAGCCCCGTCCGCACTCCCACTCACGGCGTGCAAGAGTCAAAAAGGGCATGGCGGACGCCTTCGAGGTCTGATGGGAAAGCATGCATTACTGGCAAGACTGCCGAGAGCGAAATGTGTCGAAAGCGACGCCGCCGGTGTCGGTTATGTTTGAGCTCGGCGCTTGTTCCGACTCTGGTGTTAATGGGAGGGGCAGGGGACCTGGTTGCTATGCAACGTGCACGCTGCCCGCCCCTCGCCTGTTTTTGTCCTAACAGAGAGTAGAGGATTCCAGTTAAGTTCTTTCAGGAACAGGGGGGTAGGGAATGTGAAGGGTCCAGTCACTTCGTCCGAAAAGGGGTAACTGGGCAACACTTTAAGGTTACTGTCAACACGGCAGTGCAGCTGTTTGGTTTTTCTACCCCCGCCCCCCAGTGGAGGTTGCTAGGTAACACCTGAGAGTTGTTTTCTGGGAGAGTGGCCAGAAACTGGCCTAGAACATAAACGCATTCCAGGCGGATTAGAAATGTAAATGCAACAAATGAAACCATCCATAAAAATATCTGAAGGAGGAAAGAAACACACTGCATAACCCTGAAGACTTTGATGGAGTTTCTTATCATTACAGCAAAGCCAGAAAACGTAAAATATTGAGTTGTCCGCAAAAGACTCCATAAACCAAGTTGAAAAAAACGATCAACTGGGAAAATCATCCTAACATGTGTTGACAGAAATGTACTACACAATATCTTACTAATCAATACAAACAGGAAAATAGAAATACTTGATTATTCTTTTTTAATGGGAAGGATTCTACGCAGGCTTTTTCACACACACAAATTAAAATAACGAATTAGTCCGGCCTGGGAACCAAGGGGTCGCTAGTTGGATTCTCCAGTCAGGGCACATGGCCGGGTTGCAGGGCAGGTCCCCTGTAGGGGGCGCGCGAGAGGCAACCACACAGTGATGTTTCACTCCCTTTCCCCTTCCTTCCCCTCTGTCTAAACATAAAATAAATAAAATCTTTAAATATATAAAATAAAATAAGGAATAAACATCTGAAAACTGCTCATGTCCGCCAGTTAAAAAGTGCTCATTGAAAGTCAATAATATAGCATTTTACCTTTATCATGTTAAATGATATTGGAAAGAGAAATGTCCATGAGGATGGGTAAAATGAGAAGGCTCAGACATGGTCCACCGGGGGTGTAAATCAGGGCAACTGGTTCCAACGCAGTTTGGCAATATTTGGTAAAAGGGTGCCTATCCCTCGCACGCGGCACTATCACCCTTTCCTCACATTCACATTATCCATTCTTTCTTTTTTATTTTCTTTGCTGAAGCCTTTTAAGTCCCCAACATCATATCATTTTACCTCTACGTGCTTAAGTGCCATCTCTAAAAAGCTTTGGATTTTTGGTGAGATTTTCATTGTTGTTGTTGTTTACATAACCTCTGTGCCATCATCACCCCTAATAAAATTATTTCTTAGTTTCATCTAATACTAAATCCATAATCAAATTTCCCCAATTCTATATATACATATATATATACATATATATATATTTTTTTTACTATTGCTGTATTTGCATCAGGAGCCAAACAAAGACCAAACGTATTTAGACAGATCTCAAATTTCTTTTCATCTAAACTGGCTCCCTCCATTTTTATACCAGTGTGCCTCAATTTTTAATAAAGTTATAACAAAAAGTAAAATAAAGAAAGGAAAAATAGTCAACAGGTAAGAGGATTAAAATGGTACCTTAAATCAAAATCTGCCCTCTTACCTACAAGGAAACTTTTATTTAGATAAGGTGAATATACGATTGGTTGAAGGAACTGATTTTTAACCATTTCCATTAATGTACTACAAATGGTAAGACAGGCAATTAGATATTTTAAACTGGACTTCAGCTTCTGACATTATCATAAAGGTGGTCAAGAATCCCCTCCACTCCCCAAAACAGAGAATCGTAAATTTAAAAAAAAGAGACAGTTGGAGTAGAACTGCCTGCCCCGCGAAGGGGCAACAGCGGCGTTACCAAGAGCCTGACGACAACTGTGAACCAGAGAACTGAGACTGGCTCCCCAGCTAAGCAGGGGCCTTCCAGGGCAGCCGAGTTAGTCCCAAATTGGTAACATTCCTGACAACCGGCAGAAATAGAACCAAACGCTCCCCACCGGACTCGGATCAATATTAGCACAGGGATCACATTTGTGAAAACATGTTATTATCCCGATAGGTTGTCAACTTCCTATTTTAGAGAAAGGATTTGGGGAGGAGTGTTTTCACATTCTGCATGATACACTATCATGTATATAACTCATTACAAAGATCGGATTTTTGTGATTCTGTTAAATAAAGGATTTCATCTTCCTTTTTCTCGTAAGGAAAACAGCCATCTCATTTGCTAGTTACTTGGCAACACTCACTGGGCTAAACCATGCTGCAGGGCGAGGGGGAGCTGGCGTTTCTCTTGGTTTCGCTTTAAGAAGGGGTGCTCCAGATTCCTCCTGAGGCCATATCTGAGCGGCACACAGCTGTTCACAGCTTTAGGATGGAAACGTAGACTGAAGGGTGGTTGCTAGGCAACCCTTGGCACCGTCGCCAGTTTGAGTGGAGCACAGCTGTTTATCAATTTACCTACCTGCGGGTTGCTAGGCAACGCCTTGGCCTGGTCACTACCGTGGAGCCAGGCTTTTAATACTTTCCTGTAAATAAATGAGGTCCAACTGCCACCTAAGGGGCGTAAGTCCCCTTTTCGAGGACACCCAGCAGGGTTCCCTTCCGTTTGGTGCCATAAAGCCAAATAGGAGACTGAAAGTATTAACAGTGCAAACTTTATTCAGTGGAGAAGCCCTCACCCACCTCTCAAATCTGCCCATGGCTGGAACAATCTCCTATATACCCAAAACAGTTTTCTGGTCTGCTCTTTTTTTTTTTTAATTGATTTTAGAGAGGGAGAAAGAAATACTGATCTGTTGTTCCCCTTTTATGCATTCAGCGGTTGCCTCTTGTATGTCCCCTGACCAGGGATTGAGCCCACAACCTTGGTGTATAGGGATAACACCCTAACCAATGGAGGCGCCTCGCCAGGGCCCACTCTGCGCCCTTTTAACAACACCCATTGGTGTCTGCAGGGGTTGGGGAATGACGCTCCTTACGGGCTGGTTGGTACTACCTGGTTGACCTCTACGAGGCATCAGAAATACACATTCACTCCCAACCACAAAACCAATGCTCATGGGTAGCGTGCAAGGCGTACATGGGTGGCCATTCTTTGGGCAGTTTAGGGAAAAGCTAGCCCAGGTCCCCTGGCCTGTAAGGTTTACACAGCAAAGAAGGGTCTTGGTCCAATAGGACAGATAAGGGTGAGCAGGGTGGAGCCCATGAGGCAGAGGTCAGATTGAAAGCAGGGTCATTTGGAGCTACTGGTTGAGAAGGGGATGTTTGGGGATGTTGATGACATACCCAGCAATGTTTCAGATTTCCTTCCGTGGCTATCGTTTGGGAGATGTTAACCCAACTACTGCTCTCCTAGGTAGGGGAGCAAAACTGGCTGGTGGAAGACAGGAAAGGGGGAGGAGCTAACTGCATGACAGCAGCCTATGTGATTTTTTCTTTCTGGCTCAGCACCAGGAAGTACTCAAGCATGAGGACTGGAGTCCACTGGTGAGGCATGAGGGATTACGAATCCTGCAGAACAGGATTCTGACATAGACTCACGGGAGTGTTGTGAGATCTCAGGTTCTGGGCCCGTCGCCTGCTTCATCCTTGTGTGATAAATCTAAGGTATTATTTAAGGGCAGAGTTGGCCGTTAGAAATACTAAGTAAGTCCCTTTCCACTTGCGCCCTAACTAGTCTTGGAGCCCTTTCTCCTTCTAGATTTTTAAAATAATCCCAGTCTCCAGGTTGGAAGACTCAGGTTGGAAGGGATGCAAACTTAGAACAGAGAGTGAAGGTAGTTCTTGGTTGCCAAAGATCTTAAGGACTTCAGCTACTTCCCTGAAGTCGGTGGTAAACTTCGGCTTATCCAGGGAGGAGAGGTTTGCTTGACAAGCAGGCCCAGATGGAATAGGTCTGCCATGCGGATTTAGTTTAAGTTTCCCCTTTGGGGCTACCCATAATCTTAACAGGGCTATGGGGAGGAGGGGGGACCTGGGGAAATGGGCTTACTGGCATAGTTTAGCTAGAGCTTTGGTTTTGTGTTTGCTTTTTTTTTCTTTTAAGATTTTATTTATTTTTAGAGAAAGGGGAAGGAGAAAAGAGAAGGAGAGAAACATAACTGTATGAGAAACATGAATTGGTTGCCTCTCGCACGCACCCAGCCGGGGATCTAACCCACAACCCAGGCATGGAAATCGAACCAATGGCTCTTCCATTTGCAGGACGACGCCCAACCCACTGAGCCACACAAGTCGGGGCCAGTTAGGGTTTTTGTTTCAAATGCCTAATTAGTCCATTCTACGTTTCCTGATGACCAGGGCCTCCAAGTGGTGAGGAGGCCCCATTTGATGCCTAGGACTTTAGAGGTACTTATTAATAGCCGATATAAAGGCTGGCCCATTATCACACTGGATCGTGGTAACCCAAATCTTGGGATGGTTTCTTTTGAGTCACTGAAACCTCTACAGTGGTTTTGGTTTGGGTGGCAAATGCTTCTACCCATCCAGAAAACGTGTAACTACTAGTGGGTATCTAGAATTTCCTCAAGTCTTTGGCATTGCAGTAACAGTTGACCTGCCAGTCTTCTCCAGGTTGGGGGCCTGGTGTTGGTTTGGGTGGACTTGTTTCCTGGGGCCCTAGTGGGGTGCATGTTAGGGTTGTTCAAAGAGCAGGTAGGACAGTTCCCATCACTTCTTGAACGAGGTCTCAGAAATCAGGAGTTACCGTTGTTTCGCACAGCCAATTACTGAGTGTTTCTGAGCCCACGTGAGTACCTTGGTGTGCTTCCCCAAGGAAGCCCAAGAGTTTGCTTCCCCAAGGAAGCCCAAGAGTTTGCTGAGCTACAGTCCTTGGGCAAAGACGCTGGTGAGCCAACACAGGTGACCAGGGCTCCCTCAAAGCCCACTCAAGAGCTGCTTCTTGTTCCTTTGGGGAGTAGACGGGAGTAGGTGAGCTAGGGTCGGGGTGGTAGCAATCCTGGTGACCAGACAGTGGCTCCCTTGGTGGCTGCTTGCAGAGCCTCTAGATCTGCCCCATCATTTCCTCGTCCAATTTCAGCATCTCCCCTTTAAGTGTCCTTAGGTGTGCATCACAACTGTCTGAGCATTTTTTAAAAAAGATTTTATTTATTCACCTATTTATCTATTTATTTATTTTAGAGAAGGGGAAGGAGGGAGAAAGAGGGAAACAGCAATGTGCCAGAGAAACACCCAATGGTTGCCTCCCCCAAGCCTCCAACCAGGGACCTGGCCCACAACCCAGGCACGTGCCATGACAGAGAATTGAACCAGCGACCTTTCGGTTTGCCATATGACACCCATCCCACTGAGCCACGCCAGTCAGGACCTGTCTGGGCATTCTGACAACTTCTAAGAGGTGCTGGATTTCAGTGCGGTTTTTAATGTTTATTTCCAGAGGATAACATACTGTTTTCTTCCCATACAGCCCCACGAGTAGGTGTATTTGCAGTAAGCAGACACTAGCATATCGAGGATTTATCTTTCCCTAGTTCTAGGGCGATGGCTAAAGCCATCGGTTCAGCTCTTTGGGCGGAACTTCCTGATGGCCCTGCTCTAGCTTCCGTGGTCTCGGTGGGAGCCTATATCGTGCCCTGCCTTCCTCGCTCTCTCCTGTATGAAGCTGCTCCCATCCGTAAACCAGGTAAGTTCTGTGTTATCAAAAGCCTCGCTTTCGAGGTCTGGCCCACTGACTCCATTTCTTTGGATACCTCCAGGCAGTTACGGGTTATACTGCCTTGTTCTATGGGAAGCGGGGTGCCGGGATTCAGTGTATTGCAGACCTTGAATGTCACACTGGGATTGTCTGGAAGCATAAATGATAAGTAACACGTTCTCCCCGGAGACAGCCATTTGCCCCCATTTCTTTTATGAGGGACTGAGTGTGACAGGGGCCAGAAAGTTAATTTTTCTCTTTTTAAGGAAGAGCGCAAAGGCTGCTACTGACCTAAGAAGCTGCCCCTCAGTAACCCAGCCTAGTTCTACCCTAGTGAGGTGACCAGGCCTCTGGGGACGCCTAGGGCTAGTCCCTTCCTCTCAGGTACACAGGGAGGGAAGGGCTTGCTCAGATCTGGTAGGGGCCAGCTCTAGTGTTGGCTTCATATGTAAGGTTTTGTGCTCTCAGAATTATTCAGGACTCCATTTCAAAGCGTCATTGTCTGTTCCCTTTAATTGCTTACATAGGGGTCGGGCCGTCAGACCAAAACTGGGAATGTGCATGCGGCAAAATCCCACCATCCCTAGAAGCCCCTACGTGGTTTTTGGAACCTGGAGTTCGACGTATTAATCCCTGTCTTATTGGTGAAAGATTTGAGTCTTCTCTCGAGATACCTGTAGCCCTTTCAGATAAAAGACTGAATACTAATTTGGTTTGGGTTTGTTTTTTTTAAGATTTTATTTATTTACTTTTAGAGAGATGGGAAGGGAGGAAGAGAGAGAGAGAAACATCGTTTGTGAGAGATACATCAACCAGTGGCCTCTCACACGCTCCCAACCCAGGCATGTGCCCTGACTGGCAATCGAATCGGTGACCCTTTGGTTCACAGGCCGGCACTCAATCCACTGAGCCACACCAGCCAGGGCCTAATTTGGTATTTTGATCCGTGGTTTCTTTGGTGGGGCTAGCAATGAGGGTAACATCCAGATTGCAGTGGGGTCCCTTGCTCCCAGGGTTACTTCCTTGAGGTCTTTAGCTAAGGCAGATCCAAATCGGCTTGGAGAGTTTTTGATCCCTTGTGGCTGGGCTAGCGTAACTGTTTTCTGCTGGTCCTGGGATCCTACCATTCAAAGGTGAAGAGGTGTTGAGATTCTGGGGCGAGGGGTATGAAAAAGCAAGTATCTGTAAAATCTAAGACAGAGTACCACATGTGCTCCAATGGGAGAGGAGACAACAAAGGACCAAGAACTGGGTGCCACCGGGTGGACACCCTGGGTGGCCTCGCTGATTGCTCTCTGATCCTGGACCAGTAGGTACTTGCCATGTGGCACAGAGAGCATTAGGGGTGTCACAGGGAGACTGCCATGGTTGCAGTCCTGAGTTTAGTAACTCACCTAGGATGAGTTTAATTCCTCGAAGGCCTGCTAACGTGGCTGTGTGCTGTATCTTATTGTGACAAGCAAGTTCCAGCTTTAGTTTGACCTGGCCCGCCTCACTGTCAAACCAGACCCATGAAGCCTGGTAGGTGCGCTGTGGGGTCTGCAGATTTGGCTTCTGATGAAGGGAGGGCTAGAGCCAGGAGACTGCTCTCTGTCCTTGGGAATATTAACTTTTGAGAACTTTGGTACATAGAAGGTGGCCCCTAGTTTATAAAAAAGGTGTCGTCCCCATAGAGCGGGACAGTAGGGCATATACAAAAGTGAGTGGGTCAGCCCTGGCTGGTGTAGCTCAGTGGGCTGAGCGTCAGCCTGCGAACCAAAGGGCCGCCGGTTTGACTCCCCAGTCAGGGCACAGGCCTGGGTTGCGGGCCAGGACCCCAGTAAGGGGCACATGAGAGGCACCCACACATTGATGTTTCTTTCCCTCTCTTTCTCCCTCCCTTCCGTCTAGAAAATAAAATAAATAAAACCTTTAAAAAATAAACATAAAATAAATAGAAATGAATGGGCCAAGACCTGCCCATCTAAGTCACATTTGAAGGGCTCTAGAAATGGTCTGTTCTTTGATTCTCCTTCCACTCCCATTACAGTACAGTTATTTTTGGTTCTACTTCCCTGCTGGATGCTCAAGACCAAGTCAGAGGCCCCTGTATCAACCAAAAAAGTCAATTCCTTCCCCTCCTACCGTCAGGGTCAGCAGAGTCTCCTCAGGAGTGACTTTTAGGACCTTACGAGGAGCCTCGTGGCTCCTTCAGTCCTCTCCTCCTGTCAACTGTGCTGTCTGTTGGGGCCAGGATCTTACAGGCTGCGAGGCCACCTTTGGAATCATCAGGGAGCTTCCCTTTCTAATGACCCTCATCTCTGCGGACTGCACACTGGCTGGCTCCTGGTCTCTGCGGTCTCCTCCGTCCCCGTGGTTGGGAGTTCGGGTGACTTACTGGAATTGTAGATCCTCTTTCGGAAGGGCTCTGTCAACCCTTGCGCTGTGTATGACTCTCCAGGGCAAGGGCCAAGATACTGGCCATTCCCTTAGCCCCGCGAGCCTCTTCGCCTTGGTTTCCGGATCCCGGCTGTGGAACGCCTGGCAGGCCGGTTCCACCTGTCTTGAAGAGGGAGTGGCTGGCTCTGACTCTAGTTTTTGTCTTTTTCTCCAGGAAGGGTCTGCATCCGGGATTGCCCGGACGCGGGGCTGATGTATTTGGTATCTCGCATTATCTCGGTTTACTTCATCGCCTCCCTGATAGAGGACAATGAAAAACTGGACATATGGGATCTCATCCCCTTTTTTTTTTTTTAAGTCTTTGGCAAAATAAATCTAATTGAGGAAGCCATTAACCTGCCGACTTTCTCTGTCCTCCATTTTATATTGGGGCCAGGCTGTATTACAAAAAATACTTTTTTGTGTGTGTTTTTTTTTTAAAGGGTGGTACTCGAATTATTTCCAGTTCTGGAGGACGCATCTCAACAGGGCACCCTTCAGGATGGAGGTCTGGTTGCCCATACCTTGGATCTGTGAGCTTCGCTGTTTCCAACTCAATAAGGGGTTGGAAGAATGGTCCAGAGGAACACAGATCCCATAACTTTCTGCCCAGATAAGGTTGTAAAATTTCTTAGCTAAATCCTGGCCCCCGAGGGCAAGCAGGTAGTATGATGGGACTAGGTCGAACGTTCTGGGGAGAAACTCCTATGGAATACGGTACCGGGACTACACTCCTCCATGTAGGGGTACCCATGGCGTGTCAGAGTTGAGGACTCAAAGAATTGGCAGAGGAGGTGACCCCAGGATGGAAAGGCGACCAGCCTGGAGAATTTTCGGCTGATGAGCGAAATTAAGGCCCGAAAGAATTGAAAAATGTGGGAAGAGTGACAATGGGAGTTTAACCAGGGCAGCCTCGATTTGAGAGGGTGTCTGAAAGGCGGAGGGGAGAGAGTAAACGGCTAAACACAGGCGGCTAAGACGTGTCTTCGCGGTGAAAAGAAGGCCCAGGGTTTCCCAGATCGTAAACTGACGGGACCCCAGAGACAAAACGCCTAACCTCACTTCGAGGGGGCGGAGGGCCAGAGGTTGAGAAGATGGGAAGTCGGGTCCGCGCGAGCCGGGAAACAGGCCGCAGAGAAGGAAGACACCTGACGGGCGACCAGAACGCGGGAGGCCAGAATGCATGGGAAGAACGTAAGACAATGTGAAGTGACACCGTTGCGCGAACAGTAAGAAACTACACACTGGCACAGCAACAAGATACTCCTTAGATTGGGTATCTTACGCGGGAGTTGCCTGAAATTCCTGCGATCGTGGCTCCTCTCTCACCTTTTCTGGAGCCCCGACGTGAGCTCCTTACTTCGGATGGCACCGGTGACGTTACACCGCGCGTCCCCGAACTACTTAGCCCAGGGGTTCTCCTCGGTACCCGCTCCCTGCTTTACCCGCGCGTGGCTGTTAAGAGACAGCCAACTTTGCTTTTGGTGTTGCTGAGCCCCCCGACTCCCGCCTTCCCTTGTGTTTCTTCCACGGCCCGCCCCCCACCCCGGCCTCCTCCGCGCTCAGCGGCCGTGGATCTAAACCGCGAACCTTTACGAACGCAGCGAGCCGCCCTCTTTGCGAGGAGGACCGCGACTTCCGGCCGGGGGCGGAAGAGGACCTAAGCGGCTTGGGGGAGGTGCTAGAATGGGGAGCGAGGATAGGCCTGAGTCGGAGTCTTCCTATCAGCTCCGCATCTCGCCCTCTGGCGGTTTCGGATGGCAGCCCGACTGAGGGTGACTACGGTCGTTCTCCAAAAGGGGCGCTGACCGTTTTCACGAAGGGACTGGGGTGGGTTCCAAATGGGGGAGGAGGGGACGGAGGGCACCGTACATCTGTTGTGCCTCGCGGCCTCCAGCGGAGTCCCTCTGTTCTGCAGAAGCAACCGCGGCGGCGCCCCCGCCCGCCAGCAGGTGGGGCCCTGGAGGTCTGGATCTCCGAAACCGAAGGGGGTTAGGAGCTTGGACTCTGGGTCTTTAAGGGGGTTGGGACTGGAGAGTTGCGTTTGGAGAGCTGAGGGTGCCATGGACCAATAATCCTGGTTCCCTGACCGTAAGGTGCCCCAGGGGATCTAGAAAGGGGACGGGGTTGTCTAATATCCTCCACCTTTCCCCAGCTCCCGTTCTCTGTCATCGGCTCCCTCAATGGAGTCCACATGTTTGGGCAGAATCTCGAGGTGCAGCTCAGCTCCGCGAGGACCGAGGACACCACCGTGGTGTGGAAAAGCTTCCATGACAGGTCTCCAAGTGGTAGCTTGCAGCAGGGGCAGGGCCCCCCCTGATAGGTCCTGTTGAAGATGACCTCAAGGCCTTCCAGCTTTCCAAGACTAACTGTTTTCCTTGGCTGTGGGATCTCCGACAAGCCAATTACCCTCTCTGATCCCTGAGTTTCTCTGTATGAGAACTGGGTTGTGCAGGCGGAGGGTGGAACTGGCAGCTGGGATCAAGAGCAAATTATCTGCTATCTTCACGGCCCTGTTTCCCTGGCCTGGACTTACTCTTTCTGCTTTCTCACCTTCCT
Organism: Mormoops blainvillei; assembly: GCA_004026545.1. Taxonomy (NCBI): domain Eukaryota; kingdom Metazoa; phylum Chordata; class Mammalia; order Chiroptera; family Mormoopidae; genus Mormoops; species Mormoops blainvillei. The sequence continues at coordinate 35,048 of PVJD01009739.1, forward strand.
TTCTCACAGCATCACCCTCATTGTTCTGTCATCTGAGGAGGGCACCTCGGAGCTGAGACTAGAGAGACTACTCCAGATGGTTTTTGGGGCCATGGTGAGACTCCTCGGGTCTCTTTTGCAAACCAAGGAATCTGAACTCCCAGCATCCTTCTCCTGAAACCCAGCAGTCTAGGTCCCGAACACCTTTCTCCTCCAAAACCCAGGAATCCTGGCCCTTCTCCCTCAGACTCAGGAGTCCAATTCCCCAGCCCCTCCTTTCTTCTGAGATGTCCAGGACCCCTACACTCTTACATGGTTCTTCTAGGTTCTTCTTGTGGGACTTGAAGAACTGACCAACATCAGCAACGTAGAGAGACTGAAGAAGGAGTTGAGGGTGAGGCTACTGATATCTGGGAACTACAGTTCCCAGCAGCCCCCCTGGGTGGGGGGGATTCTTGGGACAGCTCAGTTGTCTGACCCTGGGCCACTTTTCTGATGGGGAGGCAGCAGATCTGGGATGCACCTAAGTCCTCGGCACCCCCTTTCTCCCTCTGCTAGGCCAGTTACCGCCTCATCGACAGTTTCCTGGGGGACTCAGAGCTCATCGGGGACCTGACCCAGTGTGTGGACTGCGTGGTTCCTCCAGAGGGGTCCCTCCTGCAGGTATTAGAGAAGCCTTGGGAACTCAAACCTGTCCTTATGATCCCTGGACCATTGCCTCCACCTCTTCCCATGCCCTGGGCTCCCAGCCCGACCCCCACTTTGCCCCAGAAAGATCTTTTGACACCTGGAGCTGACCCTGCCCCTCCCCTGATCACAGCCGTCCCGTGGCTTACAGTGTCCCCAGGACGAGGTTCCCATCCCCTCACCCAACTGTTGCCTCAAGGGGTCCCACAGATCGCGACACCTTCCTGGTTTCCCTGCCTTAGCATATTCTGTTCCTTCTGTCTGGTGAATCTCTATTTACCTCCTTTTTAAATACTGCTATTGTAGACCCGCCAGGCATCGCCACCTCCCAGCAGGTGACTTGACCTCGCTGAGCCTCAGCAGGTGGTTGACTGCACTTGCTTGGCACAGTTGGACTCAATAAACCAAAGCTGCTGCTGCTGTCGTAATTATTAGCTTCAGTAGCGCTTGCTGGCAGGGTAGCAGGCACCTTACCTGTTTAATCTAACTCCGCGATGTGACTTGGGGATTGTAACTGCATGTGAAGGTGAAGAAACCCAGGCCCACGGAGGGTGAGACACTTGAGCATGGCCACTAGGCAAACTATGAATTCCGTGCCGCTTCGTGTCCCGCTCCTCGCCCACCTGGGAAGTCACAGTCGCCCCTGCTCGTGTCTCCTGACTCGCTGTCGGCCTCCCTCCCTTACCCAGGAAGCCCTCTCTGGGTTTGCCGAGGCTGCGGGCACCGCCTTCGTCAGCCTCGTCGTGTCCGGCCGGGTGGTGGTAGCAACAGAGAGCTGGTGGCGGCTGGGGACGCCGGAGGCCGTTCTACTCCCCTGGCTGGTGGGGTCCCTGCCGCCGCAGGCCGCACGCGACTACCCCGTGTACCTGCCGCACGGAAGTCCCACGGTGAGTGGGTGGGGCCGGCAGGGGCAAGGTGAGGACACTCACACACGAAAGGGTGGGACCTAGAGGCCGAGTCTCGAGGAGGCGGGGCTCGCGATGGAAGGGACGGAACTCCGGCCCGCCCACCCTACACCCTGCTTCAGGTCCCGCACCGGCTTCTGACCCTGACGCTGCTGCCGGGCTTGGAGCTGTGTCTGCTCTGCGGACCCCGCCCTCCCCTCAGCCAGCTGGATCCGCAGGTGAATTCGGGCCGTGTCCGGCTTTCCCCCGCTACACCCTCTACCCGGGCGCCCCCCGGCACTTGTCCCGCCACCGTGCCCTGCTAAGGGCTAGTTTGCACCGGCCCTTGGTCAGCCCCGCCCCGTCCATAGGCCCCACCCCTCTTGGACTGCGCTCCAATCACCCTCGCCCCAGCCTGGCCCCCTTTCACTCTTCCCCCATCCTTCCAGGCCTCGCCCCGTCCACCCCTCTGCCGTACCCCCGCGTGGGCCCCTTCCCTCCACACTTCCCTGACCTAACCCACGGGCCCCGCCTCTTGTTGAACCACACCCCCTGCAGCTTCTGGAGCGCTGGTGGCAGCCAATGCTGGACCCGCTGCGGGCCTGCCTGCCACTGGGACCCCGAGCTGTGCCCGCGGGCTTCCCCCTACACACGGACATCCTCGGGTAGGGCTCGGGCGGAGGAGTGCGTTGGGGTCCTCATCCCCTTCCCTGCCGTGACACCCCTTTTCCCACAGGCTGCTGCTCCTCCATCTAGAACTAAAACGTTGTCTCTTCACCGTGGAGCCTTCAGGGGATAAAGGTGACTCAGGAGGAGGGCTGGCCAGGAGGGTCCTGGGCCGCAGAGGGACTCTCTGTCACCCTGTCTTCCTTCCCCTTCCAGATCCTTCCCCTGAGCAGCGCCGGTGCCTCCTCCGTTCCTTCTATACTCTGGTCACCGCCGTGCACTTCCCACCAGGTCAGCGGTGGGCAGTGCCCCCTTTGCACATGGGTCCCACAGGAGGTAGTGAGAGGCAGGGCTGGAGAAACTGGTGGACTCAGCAGATACTGGGCACCCACACTGTCGGAAAGGGAGCGGCAAGGAGGCCCCGGCCTGGAGAGCGCACCCTCCTGGGTCACCCGAACAGCTAACGCCGAGACTTCGCCCCTTGCCGAGTGCTTGTGTGTGATGATGACTTGCCACATCCTCAGAGTGAGGGCCATCCCGTTACAGCATCATTCCCATGTCACAGACGAGGAAACTGAGGCTCGGCTACTAAGCGGCAGAGCCAGTCACACACAGGGGCCTCCCACATCAACACACTCCGCTCTTCGGCGTCAAGTACAGGCGTTACCCAGAGTCGGGCTGGGAGGCAGGGCTACCACAGAGCCCAGGTTTGTTAGGAAAAGTTGTTCTGGAATCCAAGAGGCCCCAGAGCGACAAAGGAAACTAGGGTGACGCCACAGCCCCAGTGAGGACCCTGATGAATGCAGCAAAACGGTAAAAAGCTGCACCTGGAAGGGGCAGAGGACGGTCCATTCTGAGCTGTTTGCCCCACACCTCCCTGCCTGCCTCCCACGTGTAAAGTGGGCTAGGGTGCTCGGGGGCCCCCCAGACCTGGAGCCCAGCGCCTGGCACCTGGGAAGCACCACCGCCATGTTGGCCCTTTGTGTTGCCCACAGCATCCCCAGGAAGGAGGGGGGCAGGCTGGGTGGGAGGAGGGGCAGCCGCGGGACAAGGCCTGGAGCCGTCAGGTCACTGATAACCAGATGGAGCTGCGAGGCCCTTCCCTCTCGGGAGTCAGGCCCAGGGTGGGGTATGGCTCCCACGGGCTGCCATCCTAGTGGCCCAGGCCCCCTGGTCCCCTCAGCCTTTCCTGTCTGTCTCCAGAGCCCGGGCAACAGGAGGAGAAAGCGGAGGGCCCAGCCCACCGGCCCCAAGTGCCGAGAGCCTGCTACCTGGTGTCAGGGACTGAGGAGCCGGGCACGGGATGGCGTCTGGTGGCCCTACAGGTGGGGCCACGGCGGCTGCTGCTGCTGCTGTCTGCTCAGAGTCCCATCCACGGGCTGCGGGGCCTGGCCACCCGCACTCTGCACGCGCTCACCCCACTCCTCTGACTGCTGGGCCTGAGCGACAGACGGACCCGGGGACCCCGCGCTGTTAGCGTCTCTCTGTTTATTTGATCGCAATAATACACAGCCCCTGGACGGGGAGGGGCAGGAGGGGCCACAACAGGGTGGGGTGGGAGGGGAGGAGGCACCTGCTTCCCTGGCCCCTCTCCCCTCTGTGCTTGGGGGGGAAAGGGAGGGAGGGGGCTCCCCCTAACCCCCCAGAATGTAAACAGCAGCAGATGAACAAAAATAAAAATACAAAAGGCCGGAGGAAGGTCCCAGGCATCCCCCTATCCCAGGGTCTTGCCCGTCACCAGCAGAGGTCCCCTCACTGCCCCACCCACCAAAGCTCCCTCAGTCCTAGGGGCTTCCTGGTGCCGGCCACATCCCCGGGGGCAGAGAGTCCAGGTCTCAGAACTGCTGGGCCAGCAGCTCACACAGGTGACGGGAAACGGGCTCCTTGCTGGTGCGCAGGGTCAGCCGGTACATCTGCGGGGGGCAAAGGGGAAGGGACTCAGGGAGGAGGCAGAGGGATGGGGCAGCCAAGAGAAACAGGATGGAGAGACAGGAAGGAACAGGTATCGCTGAGCGCGATACAAGTGGCAGGAAGCAGAGACAGAGTGAAAGATAAAAGAGAGGCCAAGAAAGGTAGAGAGGATACAGAGACAAAAAGCAGGGGGGAAGAGGAAGGCAAGAGCCAGAGGACTGCCAGGCAGGGATGCCGCTGCTTCCGGTGGGCTCCCAGACCCCCACTCACCTGAGCCTGGGCGTTGGGCTCCAGGCGGAGCAGACAGCCCACCTGCAGGGCTTTAGTCTGGATGATTCCTGCCCCCACGAAGTTCTCAGGGTTGGGGTCCACGTTGTCCAGGAGGGCAGAGCCAAACCCCAGCAGCTGGGGAGGAAGGCGGGTGGCCATCAGAAGCGCCAGGCCTGCTGGCTCCCAGAGCGGCACGCCAGTGCCCAAAACCAGTGGCGGCGGGAATCGGCCGGATTTTACAGATGGGAAACCCGAGGCTCAGAGGAGCTGAGCAGCCACCGCTCCCAAATCCCAGCGTTAGGGAAAGGCGGGGCTGGGCTGTTCGCCCGGGGGCTCCTCTCCTGATTCTCCCTGTCGCTCACCTTGGCCTTAGTGACTTCAGCGTCCATAGGGTGGTTGGCTTTGAAGATTTTCTGCGCCTCCTGTTGGGGGCTGCAGCGGGGAAAGGTTCCAGTCAGGGAGCTGGCAGCTCTGGCCCCGCCCACCCTGAAGGGCTGCTGGTGGCTCCGCTCGCCACTACTCACAGGCTCAGCTGCTTCCAACGCTGGAAGAAGTCCTGGGCCGCCATCTCTGTTGGCTGGAAGAACTTGTTGATGGTCACGGGGAGCTTCAGGGTGAGGGACTGTGGGGCACCCCCATACCTGGCGTGGGAGGAGAAAGGGCTCGGTCAGGCCCCGCCCCTCGCCCGGGGCCCCGCCCACCGGGCAGACCCAGACTTACCGGAAGCGCACCGACAGGAGTGGGGGCGTCAGGAAGTCCCGCAGACACTCAATATTGAGCACCTGCTGCACCTGTGCCCCACCGTCCACCTGCGCGGCTACACGCTTGGTCTGCACCGCCAGCTGTGCCCACCCGTGGTCAAGGAAGCCAGAAAGAGGGGGTGGCTCTGCGGGGGGCGGTCCCTGGCCATGAATCTCCGAGAAGCCAGGCCCTGCCACCTTAGGTTCCTCCTATGCTCACCGAGCCTTTCACACTGGGCTCAGCGACATCCTTTACTGCACATGTCACACCGTACTCAGGCCAAGAGGATCTCTGGGGCTGGATCCCAGCACCTACCACCTCAGTGACTATGGGCAAGTCATTCAACGTCTCAGCCTCATCTGCAAACCGGGCAGCGCGTCCTCGGCGTCCAGTGGTGCGACCCAGTGGGAGCGCTTGTCAGAGAGCTTGGTGCAGGCTGAGCGCGCAGCAAATGGTGGTGGCTGGGGCTTTCACCACCTGCCTTCGCGTTGCCCACCCACCAGCAAGGCCTGAGCCCTTTGCGTCTCTCGCCTCTGCCCTACCCGTGCCCCGCACAGAGCCGAGCACACAGGAGGCCTCTGGGAATGATGGAGGACGAAGCCAAGGCCTCTGGGAATGATGGAGGACTAAAAATAAAAAGTTCCTCCAAGTCTCCGGGTCTAGCCCCTGTAATTTCACCGGGGTGGAAACAGAGTACCGAAAAGAGGGACGAGGGGACTGACACAGCTCAAGCACTTCCTTTATGACAGCCATCCTTCCAGAGTTTTCCAACCCTACTGATCTTCAAAACAACCCTATGAGAAGGAAGAGGTGGCTCAGAGAGGCAGAGCGACAGGCCCAGGTCACACAGGAGGACGCTCTGTTTGGCATCAAGACCCCCGGGCCCGGCTCTAGAGCTCAGGAGGCACTGGAATCGGGGTGTGGGGCTGGACAGAGGACAAAGTCAGGAGAAGGTCAGGAAGGGTCTGGAGCATCAGGGGTTTTAGAAGTAATGCCTTCCGCATGCCTATCACATCACTTCATAGTCATCTCCTGTCCTGAGGGAAAAAGAACCGGCCCTTCTTACAGATGACACTAAATCTCAGAGAATTAACGAGTGCTCAGGCTCTCAAGTAAGAGGGCTGAACAGGGGTCCGGAGCTGGGTCCCCCTCCTCCTCAGGAGGGCAGACCCGGAGAGGTGGGCCTGGAGCCAGGGGGCTGGGCCAGGTGGAGAGGATATGAGTCTGGAGGTCTCCCGGATGGACAACAGTGGGCGTGAAGTTCTGGAACTGGACCGAGGTCTTGTTGCCATAGAAGAGATACATGCGGCCTGCAGTGACAGGAGAGGCAGGCCTCCGTCAGAGTCCCTACTCAACGCCCCAGCAAGGTCTCCCCGAAACCCCATCCTCACAGCGCCCCCGGACACACCCAGGTTCTGCCGGAACTCTGACTTGACTCCAATCTGCAGCAGCTGGTTCTCAAACAGGACCCCGTTGTTCTTGCACACGAACCTGGGATGGGGGTGGGGCTCAGGATGAGAAGGGCGCCCGTCTGGGCCCTGCCCCTTGACCCCCGTCTGCCCTCAAGGGTCTGACTCCCTTCCCTGACCGCGCCTGCACTCACTTATTCAGCAGCTCGTCGGCTTCTGGGATGGGCGGGCTGATGTCCTCAAGACCTGGGCTGCAGGCAGGGAAAGGAGTAAGAGGGGAGGAGACCCCAGGGAGGGAGGTGCTACAGGTAAAGGCCCGGAGCTAGCTAATGGAGGGAGACGACAAGCCCTGAAAGGGCAGAACCCCACAAGCCACATACCCAGATTCCCCAGAGAGCCCGAAGAGCCCAGAGGCAGTCTGGTGACTGCCTCTAAGGGAAACAGGACCCTAGTGTGTGCCGCCATCCGCCCCCTGCAGCAGAGGACCCTGACTTTCACTCCCTTCCAAGTCCTTGCCTCTAGTTGGCTCAGCAGGAGCCTTGATGACAGCCAGAAGTCCTCTAACCCTCCCTAGGGACACGAGAGCCTGCCCACCAACCCCCTGAGGCCACCCCTTACTCAGCAGCTGGAGCTGGGTCAGCCAGCAAAGCCATGGGGCTCTCAGGGGCAGGCGGCTCCAGCTCGCTGGGCCATCCAATCCCAGAGCAGACAGAGAAGACAGGCGTGGCAGGCAGCCAATCCCAGACAGGCAGCAAGAGGGCCGAAGAAAAAGAGGGAGGAGGAAAGGAGAAAAGGAAGAGCAGGCTGAGACACGGTGATGGGAAAGGACAACGAAGGTTGGCCAGGGGCAGCCGAGAGTCCAGAATGGCCAGAGGAAGTAGGCCAGGAGAGACGGCAGCCAGGTGGGCAGAGGCACAGGGACAGGGAGGGAGGAGCAAGTTGGGGACAGACAGAAGACGGGTAGCCCAGGGCCCATGGCACATGGTACCTCAGGAAGGCCTCCTCTGGGGTGGGACCCAGGCTGGGCTGGGTGGCCGGGCCATCAGAGGAGACGTCCACCAGGAGGTTGCCTGCACCCGAGGGAGCCTGGGGTGCCGCTGGGGGAGGGGCTGCCCGCAGCCCCAGGAGGTCGGCGGAGGGTGAGGGAGTCGACTGCAGGAGGTAGAGGCGTATGTGAGAAGAGGTGACACCCCAGGCGGACCCTCCTGGTGGCCCGGTCCCGGAGCACTCACCACGTTGCTGGCGGTGGGCTCCACGCCCCCATTGATATCATTGCTGCTTGGGTCCCTCCGGCCGTCATCCAGGGCGCTGGCGGCCCCGGGTCCCTTCTTGCGTTTCAGTTTGGCCAGGATGGATGACTCCCGCTCGGGGAAGGGCGGCATCTCCTCCAGCACCGTGGCCTGCGGGGGCGGGGGCGGGAGCGGGTCAGGCGCAGAGGGAGCACTAGGTACGGAGGGTGGAGGAGGGGCGCGGGAGGACCAGGGCCCTGACCAGGACGTCTGTGCTGGCCACGGAGCTGAGGGTGAGGTACTCCACGGCGCGCTGCTGCAGCTCCACGTCCGCGTTGCGCAGCTGGGAGCCGGCCCGCAGCACGCCCTGGATGGTGGCCTTGGTCTCCGGGAAGAGGTTGATGAACTTGATGTAGGTGGACAGCAGCAGGGCGCGCGTCGCCACGCTGCACAGGTGGAACTTGGAGTGCAGCAGCGAGAACTGCACCGGGGGGCTGTGGACGGGGGCGCAGGGGTCAGCAGGTGCAAGCTCGACGGCCGCTCCCAGAAATCCCCGCGGGAGGCGCCGCCTCCTTCACAGGGACCCTTCCCAGGCGGGCCCCCAGGCCAGGGCCACTGCAGCCCTCTGTCCCAGAGGCTCCTGGGAGTCGGGTTCTCCCTCCCCTCGAAAGGTTCTGGGCAAGGGGCTGAGAAGCTTCCTGGGAGACCCAGCATCATTAGCCCTGAGACACCTGGGGTCCCCACACCCCAGGCCCTCCATGTGTTCACCCTCTCACCTGGAGCGGGGGTCCCCAGCGATCAGGTTCCCAAACTCCCCAAGGATGTAGCCGCCGACCTTCACCATGTTCTCGTGACAGGCTGGGGCCTGCAGCGCCTGGGAGGCAGGGACGGGGTGGCAGGGACACGGTGAGTAAGGATGCCCTGCATCAGGAGCGCTCAGGAGCGCGGGCGGGGTGCTAACCCTCGGGGCTCCGTGATGTGTGTGGGGTTATAGAAGGGGAAACTGAGGCACAGAGTAGTTGGGTGATTAGCTTGAGCCCACACAGGTAGTAAAACAGGACAGAATAAGACCCCTTTCCGGTGCCGAGGGAGTGGGAACCTGCTGGGCCCCGGGGACTGGCAGCTACATGCCGGGCTGACCCTCACACGGGCCAGTGAGGGCCCCGTGCCTGTGTCCCTTGGGGAAGCAGGGAGGCCAAGGCACTGCTCTGAGGAGGGAGCAGGATAGTGGCTCAGGATGGCTGGTCCCCACAGTCTGAGCTGTCCTTTCTTTGCCGTGATGCCCCTTGATGCGGGAAGCTAGGGGTGCTGACCTCAAAGACAGTCTTGGCAGCATAGCCCTGGACGTCATCGCGGTTGGTGACAATCTGCAGCACACGGTACCACACCTCCTCGCTCACATAGTCCCCTGCGATGCGGATGAGGTTGAGGATGGTGTCCACGTACCAGCTGTAGTCCACTGCGTACTTCTCGGCCAGGATGGCCACCTTCAGGACCTGCCAGCCGGGGGGAGGACAAGCACGTGGGTGTGAGTGTGTGTCAACGGTGGGTAGGGTGTGGACTGCACTGGATCTGAGCTCACCACTGTCCCCGTCTGGAGACCCGGGAGTCCAGCCCCCAGCCCCTCCTCCCTCAGACCCAGGGGTCCAGCCCCCAACTCTCCCATGACTCACGATCTCTTCGCGGATGGCGTAGTCGGCCGTCTCCAGGTACCGCAGCATCTCCGACACAATCTGCTTGGCATTGCTCCGGTCGCACATGGCGTAGAGGAGGTCGGCCGCCCGCTGTCGCACGCTGACGTCCCGTTCCGTCTGAGCGAAGAGAGCAGGTGGGGTGTGTTTTAGGTTCCGTGTGGCCTAGGGCTGGCCACCCAGGGGCCTCTAAGCCCTGTGACTCTCTGAGGCGGCAGAGGAGACAACGGCGGGGTGGGTTTGGAGATCGCACCTTGAGGGCGTTGATGACGGTGTCGATGTGCGTCTTGACGGCCTCGTGGGAGAACTCAGAGCTGGCCAGCGTGCACATGCTCTCCAGGGCCAGGTAGCGCAGGTTGGTCTCCCGGTGCTGCAGGAACTGGCCCAGCTGGTTACAGGCCCGGACCAGCAGGTTGGGCTCACTGCCCGCGAAAGAGAAAGAGACACGGGGACATGAGGAGGACTCGGGCAAGGCTGGTACACTCCATGTCACCTTTGGGACCCAGATCTTAACTCCTGCCTTCCAGCCCAGGCATAACCACTACCGGTGACCCTGACTTCTGAGCCACTGAGCCTAAATAAAGATAGATAGCCAGGAATTCTGCCTCCCAGCAGGGACCCGGCACCAACCCAGCAGGGTCACATTTCACAACTTCATCCTCCTTCTACCTAGAAGTCACAATTCCCAGATCCGCTCCCCTGGGACCCAGGAGCCCAGGCCCCTGGGCCCCTTCCCTGGCCCCAGCCGCCCAGACCCGAGGCGGGCACCTGTCGTAGTGGATGATGAGGCTGATGGTCTCGAAGAGGATGGCATTCTTGGCGTTGGAGTGCTGGACCTTCTTGGACTTGGGCGGCTCCTGCGCCTTGTTGAGCACGGTCTCCAGACACTCGACCAGCCTCCCCTTCACGGCCGCGTCCTCTGGGGAAATGGAGGGCACGCCCCAGGACTGAGCGCTCTGCCGGCCCCGCTCACAGACCAGGGCCAGGGGCCGTGCGTCAGGAAGGGTGCGGGGGGCCCCTGCTCCCTCAGCCCTTCCCGGGGCCCCAAGTGACCAGAGCAGGTGGGACAAATGCTGACAGCAGACCCAACTCCAGACCTGGGCTCTCGTCCTGCTCCGCTCTGACCCTGCTGGGCAAGAGGCTCCTCCCCTGAGAGCCTCAGTTTCCCCTGCTACAGCACAGATGCTCTGGGTTTCTCGCAGGCAAAGAAAGCTCCAGGAACCTTCCCCACAGACACCCTGAAACCTGCCTTGCCACAGAGCGGTCTGCGTGCCTGAGACAGAGAGACGCCGACCAGAAGGTCACAGAAACCCTGGTAACCAGCCTTCCCTGGGATGTGAGGCAACACAGTGTGGACAGAACAGCTGTCAAGTGCCACACCCAAATCTGTCAGGCGTTCAGAAAGAGCTCAAGGACACAAGACCACAGACGGCCAAATCCAGGAGGTGGGACAGCCCGCCACACAGACCTCTCCTGAGTTCTTCAAAAGCAGGCAGTGGCGGGTGGGGAGGCTATTCCAGACATAATGACAAAGACAAAATCAGATTTAATATCTGGTTCTAGATTATACTGTATATTTTTAAAAGATGCTATTTATTTTTAGAGAGGAGAAGGGAGGGAGAAAAAGGGAGAGAAACATTGATGTGCAAGAGAGATCAATCAGTTGCCTCTCTCGTGCCCCCTACTGGTGACCTGGCCTGCAACCCAGGCATATGCCCTGACTGGGAATTGAACCAGCGACCTTTCAGTTCACAGGCTGGCACTCAATCCACTGAGGCACACCAGCCAGGGCGTGTTTTTTTTTTTGTTTTTTTTTAAGCCATAAAAGTAATGCTATGGACAATTAGAGCAGTTTGCTGCCTGGATAGTAAATGACACTGTGAGGTCATTCTGAATCTTCTGAGCTACGATAAGGGCACTGTGGCTCTATACGGTGTTCTTGTGAGACGTGTGTGGAAATATGTCGGGCTCAGGGGAGCGTTACGACATCTACGACGTATCTTCTAGTACTGTAGCAACCGCCTGAGCGAGCGAGCGAGCGACACAGATGCAGCCCGGCCAACAATCTCTGCCGGGTCTCGGTGCAGGCAGATGGGCGCTCACACACCGCTCTCGGAAGTTCCCTTTATGTTTGAAATCTTTTATAGTAAACAGCTGGATGGAGGCAAATGTCCTGGAATAAAGGGAGTAAATCTTACAGATTATGGGAGGGTGTATGAGAAGTAATAATCGAATGTGATACTAGCATATTGATTAGATCCTAGTTTCTACTGACTGTGGAAGACATTTTGGGGAAATTAGGATAAATTGCGGTGGGTGTCAGAGAACATTAGGGAATCACTGTTAGTTTGAAGTATGAGCATAGAATAGCTATTGGAAATAAAAACTGCCATAGTTTGGAGAAACGCATAATGACACCATATCTGTAATTACCTTTTAAGTGTCAGAGATATATAACAAAATAAGTGTGGACATACAAGAAACACGTGAAGTCTAGGTGACGGGTATTCTCTACTTGTTTGTATGTTGGAAAATTTTTCATAATATTAAAAAATTACTTGGATGCCCCGGCTCGTGTGGCTCAGTGGATTGAGCACCAGCCTGCAAACCAAAAGGTTACCAGTTCGAGTCCCAGTCAGGGCACATGCCTGGGCTATGGGCCAGGTCCCTGGTTAGGGGCGTGTGAGAGGCAACCAACTACTATTTCTCTTGCACATGAATGTTTCCCTCCCTTTCTTTCTCCCTCCCTTCCACTCTGAAAATAAATAAATGAAATCTTAAAAAAAAATTACTTGGAAATGAATTGGAGATAGCCCCTCCCTGCCCAGCATGTCTGCTTGGGCCATGGCTGCTCTTCCTACAACACAGAGTGGGCAAGACGCCCGCCGTGGGCACCTCCCAAAACTTTAAGGTGTAGTTTCTGAGATGGAAGTGGGCTTAGGGTCTACCTAAACCTTTCTTCACAGCCTGGGAAAGAGCCAGAGGGCACGAGGCTTCCCCGGGGCCAGACGGCAGAGTTCGCCACTAGCTCTCCCAGGCTGGGAGGGGCCTTTGGCGTTGCCTGATCGCATACTCAGTTCCAATGTGTGCGCGCACGTGCACGAATATACATGCACACAGACATGCAGTCGTGCATGTAGAGACGTGCATGTAAACACACACATACACACACAGAGATTCCCATGCACACAAGTGGCTGGCTACGAAGACTCAGGGCTGCACGCTGGCCCCTGGCCCTCAGCAGGAGCTCAGCGGCCAGCCGAGTTCAAGTGCACTGGTTCATCAGGCACCTACTGTGTGCTGAGCATCTCAGCACGGGGCCCCTCAGCGCTGCTCTGCGAGGCCGGACAGCCAGGGCCCCATGGGAGAGGGAGGGGCGTAGAGCACAGATCCTGACGCCAGGCTCTGCCTGTCAGTCACTGCCCGGGCTTGGAAAGGCCGTGCCTCATCTCTAAGCCTGTCTCCTGTCTGCATGCTGCAGGGACCGTTGCCCCTCACCAGCTCTGTTGAGGGGGTGCAGGTGTTCCGGGGCAGGTGCTGGCTCACTGCCAGCGTTTCACCCGTGCCAGTGGCCATGACAAGGACACGAAAGCGCCTAACTGAGGCACAGTAACTCAAACAGCACAGCCTGGGAACTGCGGGGTGACTTTAGGCACGAAACTCCCCCAATCAAGCCTCGGTTTCCTCGTCTGTAAAACAGGCCTGAGAACAGCCCTAACGTTACAGACTGGAGTGTGAGTGTGGCTCAGAGAGGCCCTGGCCCACAGCAGGGGGTCGACAAACACCAGGGATTGGGGTCCACCTCTCCGGGCTCCCCAGGGCGGGCTCCCTGCTCTGTGCTGCTCCCGCCCCATGCAACACGCTGGCCCTGGGGCCCTCTTGGCCGGGTCCTGGGCGCAGGGCTGCCCCGCTGCAGGCGAGGAGCAGGGCTAGAGGCTCGGGCGGCCTCTGAGAAACCCTGACAGACCCCTGGGGTCAGAGGCCCCAGTTCCAGCCCGGGGGCTCAGCGGTACCTGGCGGAGGGTAGCACTGCAGCAGCCGCAGCAGCTTCACCGAGAGCCAGGGCGCGGGGACAAAGTAGTAAGTGTAGTCCTGGAGGTCGGTGGACGCCGAGGAGACGATCTGGGGGCAGCAAGAGGGAGGTGAGGCAAGGGTGAGGGCACCAGGACGGGGTGGAGGAAACGCCGCCTTCCCAAGGGGGTGTGGGAAACTGAGGCTCAGGGGCGAGGGGAAGCCTCGGGCTCAGAGAGTGGCCGGGGGTGGTCCAGGACAGAGCCGGGGCTGCCGGGCGGGCAGGAAGCCCCTGCCAGTCGGAGTCCCTACCGCGAGCTCCTGACTCCAGCCCTGTGCTCCCCCAAAACCCCAGCTACGTCCCCCAGCATACACATCACACCTACTTGGGGAGCCTGCTTCCCTGCAGTTCTCCCCCAAAACTGGGAGCTGCATGGGGCAGGAATTGGGTCCCCAGGCCTAATACCAGGTCAGACCCAAGAAAGGCTCAACAAATAGGTGGAAAGTCAGTGAAAGGGTATGGTTTTGTTTCCTCATGGCGAACTCCTGCTCGACCTTGAAAACCCCCTCTCCAAGAAGCATTCCCAGCATGCTCTGTGCCCCAACCCTTTGTCACTTTCTGCATCTTCCCCCATCAGCCCGGCCCACTGGACTGTTCAGGTGGCGAATGAATGAAAAAATAATTGAACAAATGAGCTGGTGTGTTGTTCTCTTGCTCGAGACTCCAGGCCTCTTCTTACCTGCCCAGAAAATGTTTCTATTTACTCCAAGTCTCAATTCAGGGATCACCTCTCCCAGGAAGTCTTTCCTGACTTTCAGCACTGGGTTACACGCTTGCTCCCTTTGGGGGCCTACGGAGCCTTATGCTACCTCCACAACAGCACAAACCACCCGTTTTATGACATTTTGTGACTGAGTCGGCCTGCTCGGCCACACGTCCCTTCCTCCAGCAGGACAGGGGGCTTCGAGAGGGCTGAGGCCTGGCCCACCCATGTTCCCCGTCGGCCCACACCGAGCCAGGCACACAGAAGCCTCAGGGCACGTCCCCCGGACAGGGGCACGCATGAGGAGAGCAGAGGAAGGGAGAGGCATGGGAAAGGAGTGGAGGGAAGCAGAGAAAGCAGGAGGAAGAAAGGCAGAGGGGGCACGAGGGAGGGAGGACATCGGGAGAGCAGCTCACTTCCTGGGTGCTCGGCACACGCCAGACCCTGTTCGAACACTGTATACGGATTCATTCACAGCAGCTGTGTTGTGAGGTGGGCACTGGTTTCATCCCCACTGAACAGAAGGGACAGCTGACGCCCAGAAAGGTGACGCCACTCGTGGCCGAGTGGGGGTGAACCCAGCTCAGAACCTAAGTTCATAATTGCCGGCGGAACTCAACTCTCAAGGAGAGCAAGGGGGACCCGAGACATGCCCCAGGGGACAGGGGTGCCAGGGCCACCACCCACTGCCAGCAGCAAGGCCACACCCACCCTGCTCAGGCGAGACACAGCCAGGGAGATGCACGTCTTGAAGTCATCTGGGTTCTTTTTGCAGAGACAGGTGATGAGGCTGACAGCAGCCGTGACCACGCCCTGCAGGGACAGAGGAGTGGCAGGTCAGGGTCCTGGTAGGAGGGTCACACTGGGGATTCATGTGCTGGCTGCAGGTCTGAGAACAGAGACTCAGGGGCGCACAGGAGTGCAGTTGTGGGCAGGGTGCACCTAGGGATGTCCAGGTGTCACAGTGGGTGTGTGTTGGGGCTCCGAGCCATGACCAGCACTCACTGGGCATCTGGGTGCTGGGCAGAGGGTGGGAGGGGACTGTGAAGGAACCAGGAGTATTGGGGGTGGGGACGGAGGTCAGCATGTCTGTGCAGGCCCAGGCACTGGGAGAGCCTCTGGCTGTCAGAAACGGGCTTTTCTGAGGGGATGGGTGGGTGTTGGTGCTGGGGACCCTGGACAAGACCCCCCCTGGGCAGCCAGCTGGGTGTCACGGATGGAGCAGGGAGGTTTCAGGACACTTGGGTGAGTAGTAAGTACTGGTGAGGCTGAACCAGGGTCTCTAGGTGCCTGGGTAAAGGCCGGGACAGAGGTGGGGGGGACTCCCTGGGTCTCCGGTGGACAGCAAGGGCGGGGACAGGTCTTGGGACCAGGCCTCACCATGTGCTGGTCGTTGAGCAGGTGCACGACGCGGGCCGTCCACTCGCCCATGGGCACCAGGTCGGGTGAGGCCTTGTAGAGCCTCAGCAGACACAGGGCCGCGCTCTGCTTCACGCTGTCCATGCTGTCCCTGCAGGGGCACAGTGTGGGGTGGGTGGGGCTCAGTGCGACCCCAGCCCCCAGTACCTCCCCTCCTCTCTCATGCCTCCCAGGAAGGTGTCCAATGAGAAGCAGAGAAAGCCAGGCGGGCCCCAGATCCAATCTGGCGCTGCTCTCCCGGCCACGTCCCAGTGGTCCCGGGGGATCGCTGGCAGGGCCAAAAGGTCAAGCCTGGCTCTGCCCTTATTTAAGCGCCTGCTGGGCACCGCACTGCTGCAGGCACTGCGGGCAGAAAGGTGGACACAGCCCATGTTCTCGCTGGAGACGTCTCCAAGCACCGCCCCCCAAAACTGTTGGGGTTCTGTGTCCCGGCGCCAACTAGGGCAGGTGTAAGCAAGACGTGCCGGCGACGCTACTTTGGAGGAAGGTCTCTCTGACAGGTGCCCAGTGAGGGGAAAACTGGGTAACTTAATGAGATGAGACCAAATCTCCACACAGAATGGCCCACCCTGGGGTGTTCCTGGTGATGGCCCCAGAATGTTGACTGCCGGGCTGTCACCGGATTCACACCGGACGAGAGCGGAAGGTCTGTCCACAGAATGACACTGGACGAACGGGCGCCCCTCCTGACTCGCCACAGCTCCCGCCTCCCAGGCCCTTGCTCTGGGCACCAAGTGCCTGGGCTCCTGATAGACGCGTTCAGTCCCCGCCACAGCCCGCGCACGAGGGGCGCTCTGTTACCATCTCCAGTTACAAGCGGGGAGGCGTCCAAATACCAAACCAGGGAGTAAGAGCTATTTATCCACCTGGTGAAGTTAAATGGAGACTGTGATACTGTTTAGGTGAAGTTTGCAATTACATAATTTTGGGGGGCTGAGCCCAGGAACGAAAGTACAAAACATACATGGGAATGACAGCCGCCGGATTTAGGGGGCCAGGGAGGGAGGAGGGGAAGATGGAGAGTGGATGTGAGGGACCTGAGGGGGAATTCAAATGCAACTGTTCCTTTTCAAGAAAGATTCGGTCCAACGTGACTCAGCAATTCCACACCTAGGCATCTACACAAGGGAACCAAAAACGCAAATGGGTACGTTACACACAACAGCCAAAAGGTGGAATCCTTTTCATGAATAAGTAAATAAAATGTGGACCATCCAACAATGACTATTATCATTTAGTCACAAAAAGGAATGCAATTCTGACCCACACTGCAACACGGGTGGGCATCATGCTGGTGACAGAAGCCAGACCTGGACAACAACGGATGTCTCAGTGGTCTCCCTGCAGCCACCCCCCACTCCCCTACCCACCGCAGTCTCTGTATCTGCTTATGATTTCTTGGGTTACTTGAATCTGAGGATCAGCCTCTTCCACTGGTTCTGGAATATTCTCAGCTGTTATCTGTTCAAACAGTGCTTCTGTGACATTCTGTCCTTTCTCTCT
This sequence comes from Mormoops blainvillei, assembly GCA_004026545.1. Taxonomy (NCBI): domain Eukaryota; kingdom Metazoa; phylum Chordata; class Mammalia; order Chiroptera; family Mormoopidae; genus Mormoops; species Mormoops blainvillei. The sequence goes on from PVJD01009739.1 coordinate 52,212, forward strand.
TTCCAGAACTCTAAATAGCATTATGTTAGACTTTATCTTGCACGACTCTGAACTGCTCTTTTTACAAATTTCCTTCTCTTTGTTTCTCTGGGCTGCATCCTCATCAATTTCTTCAGTTCTACCAAGTGTTTAATCCTGCTCTGACTCTGTCTCTTCTGCTGCTAAACCTACCACTTGAGTTTTTTTTTTAATTTCAGTGATATTTTCAATTTCTTTCCCAAATCTGCTTGCACCTTGGCTCCACTGTTTAAATCATTCTCATATTTCTTGGAACCTATTAAACATACTTATTTTATATCAGGTAATTTTGCTTATAGTCCCTATGGGGGTTTATTTATAGATCACCCTCACTTTGAAATGTGGTCTCTCGAGCTTCTCCTTGGACAAGTTCTATCTTTTGTTCCCAGGGGCCGCAGGGCTCCCAAAATGAATACTGGTCACCCAGTTTAACAAATGCCCTCTGAGCAAAGTCTGGCTTCATCTCCCCGGGTGTCGGGCTACACTTAGCTCGAGGCCTGCCCTTGCTCTCCGGCTGGTTCATGAGCACACTGGAGAATATTTCCTTTCCTCTTTTATTCAACATTCATAGCTGGGTTATAACAAGAGCATCGGTCAGGAATCTAGACCACACGCTGCCAGAAATACAAGTCCTACCTTTTCCCACACTAGGCTGAATGATCTTTTAAAATTAAAAAGCCAACCCTGAGTGGTGCGGCTCAGTGGGCTGGGCGTTGGACCGCAAACCGAAAGGTCGCTGGTCCGATTCCCAATCAGGGCACATGCCTGGGTCGCGGGCCAGGTCCCCGGTTGGGGGCGTGCGAGAGGCAACCGCATCATCTCTCTCACACGTTGTTATTCTCCTTCCCCCACCCTGCGCATCGCACATGGGATGTTTCTCTCCCTCTTTCTTCCTCCGGTCCCCTCTCTAAAAATAAACAAACATCTTGAAAGTGACAAAGCCACTCATGCAGTCCACTTGCCTCCCCCATCAATTACAACAAAACCCAAACTCCACCCCCGCCAGCCGCCCCCTCCTGTTCACCACACTCCTGCTATAAACACGACCTCTTGGTTCCGTGAATGTAAAAAGCTCTTATCGCAGGCCCACCTCAGGGCCTCCGTTTGCGCTAGCTGCTCCCTCTGCTTGGGACGCTCCTTCTCCGACATTTTTGAATGACTATGCTCTTGTCATTCTAGTGTCAAACTGTGTCATATTACATCAGCTCCTGGGAGAGACCCTCCCCGACAAGTCTAGTTTGAGTAGCCTCCCCCACCACCGTCCTGCCCCCCACTACCATGTTTTGTTTTCTTCAGAGCATTTGTCACTGTCCAAACTCATCTTACTTCTTCGTGTTTGTTCTTTGGGTCCCCATGCCACGCAAGCTTCCCAAGGGCGGGCACGACAGTCCTTGCCTGCTCACGCCTGCTTCCCCCATGCCCACCACGCTGCAGGTGCCCCAGGAACATTTGCTGAATGACCTCCTGCCGCAGGAGGACCACTGCCCTTCGTGCCTCTCAACTTTCCACGGCGGACGATTCCTCCTCACTTAGGTCCCAGTCTGATGCCACTTCCTCTGGGAAGCCCTCCCTGATCCCCTAGGTAGGTCACATGCCCCTACTAAATGCCCTTAGAGGTCCTGTCCCCCCTAGCATGGTATTGAGGGGAACTAAATGCTTCATCCTGCAATTATTCAATCACCATTTAGCCCTCCACTCTGGACTGTGAATGCTGGGAGGACAGTGACCGTGTTCATTTCTCATGATGTCTGTAACCCCAGCAAGCGGCATGATGCCTTGCCCCTAGTAGATGCTCAATCGGTGTTTGTTGAATGAATGAATGGACACGTCGAATTTCTGGGAGACTGTCACCAACATAACTGAAGGTTATTCTCAGCTCTTCCACGCCAGATGTTAAAGGTCAGTTAAGCAGACAGACATCCCACTGGCTTTGCTGGCAGGCTGCCCCACACTGCCCAGTCAGTCGGCTTGGTGAGATGAGAAGACACAACCCCCAGAAGCACTGGGCTCCGAGCTCGGCCCGAGCCCCGCACCCTGGCTGGGAGGCCTGGGGCGGGTGCCAGCCTCTCTGAGCTCACACTTGGCTGGGCCTCGTCTCCCCCATCTGCCACCCCCCCAACCCCACCCATCGCAGGTCCCCAGTGCCTCACCCGGCCACCAGGATGCGAGGGATGTCAGCGGCGAAGGCTTCGCCCATCTCTCGGCTGCCCACGTTGGCGATGCAGTGCAGGGCCAGGCACATGAAGGTGGGGTTGCGGCTGGCCAGGTCGTTTTTGATGGCGTTGTTGATGAGCCGGATCAGCTCGGAGTTCGAGTTCACCAGCACAGAGATGAACAGGTAACCCTGGACGGGGGTGAGGGGTGGGAGGGGAGGCCTGTGGTTAACTGGCTCTAGGCCTCAACTCTCATACCCTGGCACCCAAACTTCCAGCCCCTCCTCCCTCAGACCCAGGAATCCAGCCCCCAGCTCCTCTCCCCGGACTCACTATCTGCTTCTCTGTGTACTTGTTGGAGCTAAGCAGGTTCACAGCCTCCATGTGTCCAAAGTCAATGTCATGGCCGAGCAGGAAGATGAAGAGCAGTTTACACACATATTTTTTCTTACTGTAGCCATCCAAGGCTTTGTCCCCTGGGGCCAGAGGGGGGCGGAAAGGGGAGGCAAAACGAGGAAGAATCGCGGCTGTAAGTCCTGGGAGTCTCGGCCCCTCTCCCCTCAGGCCCAGGAGCCCGGACCCCCGCCTACCTTTGAACTTGGAGCGGATATTGGCCAGTTCCTTGTTGATTCTCTTAATCTCTGCCTCCTTGCTCTTGCCTGGGGAGGAGAAGGCTGGTGATGAGGGTCCTGGAGAGCTGAGCCGCCTGCCCTCGCTTTCCTTGGCAAGGACCCTCTCCGCTGCAAGGTCAAACTCTCCATCCTGGGCCCTTGGCCCTGAGACTGAGGTCACGGGCCTCTCTGGCATACGCTTCAGGGGCAGCGCGAGCCCTGACTTCCTCCTCTCGCTGTGGCCCCTGAACTGCACTCTTCCTGGGAGTTCCTGTCCCCACACACAGCCCTGGCTACCCCTGTGCCAGCCCCCAGCCCGGACCTAGCAAAAAAACAGGCGCCAAAGAAAGGAATGGGCGAATGAATGAATGGCTAGGCCGCCTTCCAGCTGGCCCCCAGGGCCCTCCGCCCGACCACAGCTCCACTGACCTCAGCGGCTCCCAGAAACCTGGTCCTCCCCGAGCCGCCCAATTCGGTGAAGGTCCCATTGCCACCCAGCCACCAGGCCAGACCCTTGGGTGCTGAGCTATACTCCCTGCACGGTCCAACACGGCAGACCCTCGCCAGGTAGCTCTAGAGCCCCTGAAGCATGGCTGCTCCAAACTGGGCCGGGCACTAAGCGGTAAAGCCACACCAGATTTAGAGGACTGAGTGGGCAAAAAAAGTAAAATAGCTCATGAAATTTTAAAATTTTGATTACATGTTGAAATGACAGTATTTGGGGTATGTTAAGTATCACAGATATATTATTAAAATTACTTGTGCCCGTTTCTTTCTACTTTTTAAAAGACGTGGCCAATGGGAGAAGTTAAAGCCACACGCGGGGCTCACACTGTACACCCACTGGGCGGCACTGTCCCAGGGCCTCCGCTGGGCTCCCGCACTGCCCCGGTGCCCTCCCTAATAGCATGTGTCATGGGTATCTGGTCCACCTGTCCCCCAGACCAGAAGCCAGCTGAAAACAGGGCCGGTGTCTGCCACTTTTCTGGGTAGCAACTCCAAGGGGTTACCGAGGGCCCGCACTCAGAAGAGGCAGGACGATGAGAATGAGGGCCCTTGGAGGTGCGAAGTGACCCACTCCCCCTCCTCAGGAAGGAGCGGACGACCTGGGGACGAGGGTGCAGGTCTCTGGGACCCAGGAGATAAAGGGCTGGCACTTCAGTGGTGAGCCTGAACTGGCCTGTGTGGCCCCAGAAGCCATCTGATCCTTCATTTATTAATTACAGGTTTCCTGAGGCCCCGGGGGCCAGGCCTGCGTGGGGCTACGCCAGGCACCCAGGCCCCAGTTGGACCCGGCACTTCCGATCCATCTCAGGGACTCGGGGCTGGTGGGTGGCAGGCAGGGGCTCCACCCCCACACCTGGGCAGGGACAGAGGCTGCCCCAAAGCTGCCAGGGGCCTTGGTGGAGGCTGTGGGAGGTGGGGACATTTGAGGAAGGCCATGAAAGATGAGGAGGGTTCAGGAGCAGTTCGCCAGCCAGGTCGGCCTGGAGGTTAGGAGAGCTCCTCCCTCTGGGGCCATGATCAGGTGGTGACCAGCGAGGGCCCACGCTGTGGCCCCTGGGCGCTACCGTGCACGCTCTGTGCTGCCCCTGCGAATGGCTACAGTAGCCCCTGTGCCTGCCTCAAAACTATTCTGTAGGGACCAGAAAAAAAAAATCTTCTATAAATGGATCATATATCACAAAGCAGCTGCCTAAACTTTAGCCCAGAATGACGGATATTTGAACGGCAATTCAATTTTCGAGGCTAGTGACCTCTCTGGCCTTCACTTATACCTCCATCAGAAGCTTCGAGATGCAGGCATAACTATGGTGTTGGATGACCCAGTGGTGGTTACCCCTGCGGAGGGGTGGGGGCTGGGAGGACACACCGGGAAGTGCCGGGAAGCCACGCAGGGATGCTGGCTCTGCCTCAGGGGGCCGGTCCCATGGCTGTATTCGACCAGGGAAAATCTATCAAGTTGGACACTGAGGATCTAGGGGCTTTTAAAATACATATATTTCCATATATGTACAGGTGCATAAATAATATACTTACTTACTAAAATTACGTCTCAAAATATTTTCATAGGAGTGTACTCAATTACACGGAATGCTACAAGCAAACAGAGGCGATTTAAGGAACATTTAAAGAATATGCACGTGTGTGTATTTTTTCCCTAAATAGTCTTTAAATAGTCGACATCTATTTGATACTGTCTGCTGCATAACTGATAGACTTTGCCATGACAAAGAATTCACAGAGAAAGCAACACAGCAAGTCTCCCAGAGAGAAGGGGCTTCCGCCCTGGAGGTAGCGTGACCCGGCCAAGTGCACGGCCTCTGCGGAGATCTAGGGCACCGGCTTGCAACCAGTGGGACTCAAGAATGTTTAAAACACGGCCCTGACCGGTGTGGCTGCGTGGGTTAGGCGTCGTCCCGCGAACTGAAAGGTCGCAGGTTCAATTCTGGGTCGGGGGTGTGCAAGAGGCAACCCATCACTGTTTCTCTCCCTCTCTTTCTCCAATAAATAAGTAAATAAAAAATTTAAAATATGGAATCTCTGACTGTGTAGTCAGGGGCGCTGACCTCTTTTCCCATAGACTGTCAAATTAAGAAATGACACCAGCCAACACAGCAATAACCGTCTGTTGTGAGTGAATCGAACCTTTTTTTTTTTCTTTTGTCAGACTGGCAAAAACATATTTTTTGGTGTGTTACCAAATTTTACTAATTAGTTTATGCATGCCATGAGGTAAAAAAAGGTTGAAAATCACTGATCTAGAGCAAGAAACAGCCCAGGTGTCCAGAGACAGTGCGTGGGTGCTACTGAGGGTAACCCATGAGTAAAAGGGGATGAAGGCGGCTGTGACAGCCAGGCTGATGGAAGCAAAGGCTTTCTGGCATTCGGGACCAGCCAGAGACCGAAGGATGAGCTCACCTGTCAGAAGACGCATGCAAGCATTTTAAAGAGTTTCCCTTATTTTCAAACATTCGGCTCAGGGACGTCACACCAGACCTGCTCTTAAGAGATTCCCAGCTTGGGGAGGAGGCCAACAGGGGTAATTCTCAGTACTTTGACACAGTAGAGGCTGGGAGGCTGGAATCAGCAACCGGGATTTGAGGATCAAAAGATACGGCTGAGGGGGACGTGTGCTCTGTCTGGGCAGGGTGGTCAGTTTGTGCAAAGGCCCGCGGGCCGGAGCGGCGGGTGCAGACGGACCACGCAGTCCCTTCTGGGTTTTCTGAGGGTACTGAGGAGCCACGGGAGGGCGCAGGTCCCTTTTCCGCCAGTGGCTGTAAGGGACATGTGGGTGGAAAAGAGCCCCCCCGTGCTGCAGGCCGGGGCAGGAAACTGCTGACTGCGCCGAGGGTATGTCCTACCTTGGAGCTTCTGGTTAGCAAAGATAAAGCCTCCCTTCGGGCTGGGGCCGCACATTAGGTACACAAACATTAACCAAAACTGATGAGCAAAAATAAGATCCGTGCGTCATTTCTGTGATATCCTCCACCACGGAAAAGAAAAAAGAAAAAATCCTCACATAATAACCCTAATTATGCAGTGACCCTTCAAGTAATCTTTTTAAATCATTGCACGGGTCCCAAGTTTGTGGTCACTCACACAGAAAATGTGCATATCTAAGTAATACAACTTAGCATAAAAGTAAGTAATGTTTTAAGTAAGCTTACGATTTTGTGTTGGGTCGTATTCATAGCAGCCATCCTGGGCCGCGGGCTGGACACTCCTGGTTTACGCCAAAGAGGCATGGGGGTGGGTCTGTTACTGCCACCAAGGGCGTCCTAACCAACCCTGACTCTACTGCCCTGGAGGGAACCAAAGCACGTTTATGCAGGTAAGGTGGGCACTGTCCGGTCCCTCGGTCCCTCGCTGCAAGAGCCTCCACACCCACCTGCACCGTCGTTTACTATCCGAGGGAACAATGTTCCCATCGATACGGTCCTGCCCTGATGGGCCTCCCACAGAAGTCCAGGCAGGCCTGGGTCCTCAGAGAGGATTCTGGGAGATAATGCCTGCTGTTTCTGGACCACAGTCCAGCTCAGGGCATGCCGGCCCTGTCCTTTCCAAAAGGGGTGCCACTGGCCACATGCGGCCACTGGAAATATGGCCAGTGTGACAGGGACTGAACTCCTACTTTTATTTACCTTTAACAAATTTAAATCGAAAGAAAAAGTAATCGTCAATGAAAAGGTATGTTTGGAACAACATGAGCAACCCACGAATCGAAGTTTTATAAACTCTTAATAAAGAGCAAATGCTTCCAATGCAAATGCAGCCTCTGAATTGAGAAAGGGACATAAACTGTCCCATTTAGAAACTATTTAAAAACTATTCATTACACACGCAAAAGATATTTTGCACACGCTGGGATAAATAAAATACATTGAAATTCATCTCACTGGTTAGTTCTACTCTGTTAGTCCCGGGTCAGACTGTGCTATCAAAGTCATCGCCACCCCCAGAGGAGGAAACTCTCCTTGAGCAGCAGGTCGCACCCTGTCACTCATGTCCCAGCCGGCAGGCAGCTGCAGAGACCCTCCCGGAGCTGCCGCCTGACAGCAAGGGCACACAAGCTGGTCTGTGAACACTACGGATCACACCGCCAGGTCCCCAAGGGCAGGGAGGTGTGGCCGCTCCCCTTCTGGAGGCCAGAGGCGTCCTAGCACAGGGGAGGTGTTGAATGTCATTGTGGCAGGACGGTTAGGGGGGTCCCCAGTGCAAAGAGACAGCCCCCATTCCCTCAACGTTGAGGCCTCTCCCTCAGCAGACCGAGGACAGCTGCAGTATTTTTC